>NW_010577044.1:165471-214334 GCF_000705375.1 Tinamus guttatus | reverse complement strand
TCAGTACTGGGTCAACAGAGTAGCACGTAGATTCTTCTCCATCAACAGTAGGATTTCGATTCAGCTTCACATAACTGCGCTGTAGTTTGCACCCTAAGAGAGAAAGGAAAGGTAGTTAAAATGGTAGAAATAAATCCTAATTGATCCTTACAATAATAAAGGTCCATATTTTTTCCTCAGCTTTTATTAAAACACAGGTCCCTGACAACCCATTTTCACAGTAGTGAGGTTATCAAGATAGGATGATAATAAGTTGGGGGATAGAGGCAAGGTTTTGAAAGGGGAGCTATTTTTAAAATTGAATTGCACAATATAACTGAAATGGAATCATGTATACCTAGTTTTTTAGAACTACATAATACACAGAAAATAACCCCTCATGTTTGAAAGCTGTTAAGAACAGATACTGTCAGCACAATGGCTACTTAATTGCATTATGAAAAATGTCAACTGGAGTGAATGGATAAAAAAAATGGCAGCATTTATATAATAACATCAAGGATAATTTTTGTATTGGATGATTTTTATAATGTTGCAATTATCTCACTAGAAAGGTATAATGTAACTTAACAGGATCTCAGCTATGGCTCTGTTTCCTGACATACAGATAAGTACATTTCTGCTGCCATTGAAGTCAAGGAGAAAACAACCATTACCTTCAATAAAGTTGTCTCGGGTCCAAGGTAAATGGGAACTTACAGAACAAAACTGTAATGATGTTAAGGGAGACCATGATTATTTCTCCAGCTCCACATGAGAGGAAACTCTTCTACCTTAGGAATATTTCAAAGCATTTCCCTGAGATTGCTCCCTCAGGTGATTTAGACCAAAAATAGAATTAATACAATCTGCAAATGAATATAGACTTAAGATCTGGCCTATTGCATTCATGTCCATTGTGTGTGACATCTGTGACGTTTGCAACTTGTTTGATTAAATGAGGTCTACAAACAAAAGCTGAGATTACTTTGATCGGTGAAAATCACACAGATTTCAGTGGGTGAAAAATTAGGCCTGATTTCGCCTCTTGAAGAAAGAAGCTACTTAGTGTAAAAAAATTATAGTCAAGTTATTTAACATTGAACTGCACATAAGGCAGAGACTTTCGCTGAGTACAAATTCACTATGTTTACAAGTAGTATTTTAAGCAGTCAGTAGTTAATGAAGTTAAAATAGATATATACTGCTATTGTCTTTTCTAAGTAAACTATATCTGCTTCTTTTTCTAGAATACATATATATATATATATATAAAACATATATATATATATTTTTCCCTGGCTATTGGTACTGGAAAAGTGAAATTGCATTTTCCCCAGCACAAATTACTTTCACATCTACTCACCATCAGAGCAAGTATCTTCTAGCAGCACCCACGAATGAACAAAAGCAGAACAGCTGTGGGCCAGTTTATGATTTGGCATTAGGAGTTCATTGTGCTTTTCTCGGTCATTATTTCCGCAAACTCCACAGGTCTTTCCTCTCATCCATGAAGCAACAGTAACCTACAAAACAGCACATCTTTGTAGGGGATACTGAAGTGATGGTCTGTTACACTGTAAAGCACTAAACAGTAAGGAAGCTAGCAATCTGTAGAAAAAGCCCAATACCTTAAGGATCACACCATCAAAAGTCACATTCTTCAGTCCATATGTTGGAGCTTCCACAATAACTGTTGTCCCGTTTTTATAAATTTTAATATTGCCTGTAAAAAGACGGTTCATTGTAAAGTGATCTACTTAATTTCAAAATAACCAAGAAACTGACTAGCACAACGTAAATTGTATTTTCTTTTGCAATATGTATGCATAAATATATTTTTGCTAACAACATGGAATGTATTTCTTCTATTGTGAAGAGAAAAAAGGAAAATAGAAAAAATCTACTGCTGGTCCCTATAGCTAAAACTGACTTTTGCATCCAGGTTATTAAGTCCTGAAGTGATAAGAGCATGTGTGGAGCTCCTGCTAAATATTTGGAACAAGCACCTTCTTTATGCAAACACCAACAGGGACATACAGTATAAATAAGAAAGGGCTTTATTTACACCTCAGTTATGCTAGTGAAAAGGAAGAGTATACTTAGTATAAGCAATATAGGAACAAAAGTAATGCAAATCTGAAGAAAATAAAGTCTGTAGTTTTTCTTTGACTTAATCCCACTTGCATTTTTTAATGTTGACATGTTTCTGTAAAGTTTACAGAAATACAGTCTTGATGGTATTTAGTTTATAAGTTGGTCCTGGAAAGGTGGGTTTCACAGCTTACCTTTTTCATACTCAGAATCTTCACTATGTGTTAGGACTGGCTCTTCATTGCATGTCACAAGAAGAGATGAATCTGGTACAGGACAGATTGTGATGTTTCTTGAGAGAAAAAGAAGAAAAAAAAAACATGATTTATTTAAGATGTGGAATGTATTTATGTAATCTATTTATGACCAATCTATTTATGACCAATGAATTGTTTTCTTTCCAAAGTCCAAAATTCATTGTGACTTTGGCTGTTGAGATTCAACCTGTAGAGAAAAGACAGAATGGGGACTTGTTGAGCAAGTCATCGAATAAGTGATGGGTTGTGAAAACAAAGACGAGGGCAAATAACAAAAGCGCTTAAGAAGGGGATTCCTTCCAGGACATCTTTCTCTCTCTGCAATATTTGACTGCAAACTAATTTTATGTGGGAGTGAGACATCATCCATCCCCAGACTAACTTTCTGAAGTTTTATATTTAGTTCTTCAGCATTCACATAAATTGCACTTACAGTGAGCTTGTATTTATGTGAACCTCTCTTGAGAAGGACTTTGGATCAACCTTTTTTGTAGTAATGATGAATTTTGGATGTTCAGTACAGTCTTGGGCCACTATCAGGCTGCAGCTTTTATTGAAAGAGTATGTACTGTTCACATGATCAAATGTGTTGAATTCTCCCTCGCTGACTTCACATGTGGCTGCAGAAAAACACAGAAAATAAATGGCAGATGTAACAAGGATACATGTGTTGCTGCTAAGTATTTGAAGGCTGCCTTGGAGATTTGTTCATCTAGCAAATAGGAAAGAATCTTCACTATCTCCTAAGCAGGAGTTTTCAAAGCTGCCAAAGTCTTTAAGGACGGGATACCATTATAGAAAATTAAATGCTGTGGACTATACTAGTGTTGATTTTGATTACATGATAAATATTAAAGTGATTGAAATGTACTAAATTCTTGAGAAACCATGATTGTTAACATTTCCCAAAAGTGTTAGACAGCAGCCAGCTAAAACACAGGCATTTCTTTACTGAAGAAAATTAATAGGACATAAATTCATGATCTGGCTCTATGCATCATCTGATGCCTCTCAATGCAGAGATAGTAACTTCTTAGAAGTGGAAAAAGATAATAGTCACTCTGAAAACCTTTACAGTAATTTAAAGTCTCTTTGTCACTTCCCAACAATAGTGCTTCCAAGTGATGGAAGTTGCTGAGAAAGCAGATCTTATGCCCTTCTTACAAGGAAAGACAAGACCCAATGATAGCAGAGGATGGATCTACAAACATTGCTTATTTATGAGACAAGCATGCAAGTAATATTTACATTGATCTTCTTGTGCTATTTGTGAGGCTATTGCAGGAAGGAAATTCCAAGCAGTGATATCTTGAGCCTCATAAGTTGAAGATGGGCCTAAGGGCAGAGTGAATGGAATGCGGAATGCCTGGTAGTAAAATGTTACCTGAAAAAGAAGACAGGAAAACAATTTAAGTTCAGCTGGACCACGTTATTCAAGATATAAGTGCAAACAAAAAAAGACCATCTTGAGAGAAAAAAATGAAAAAAAAAATCCTGAAGAAGTATTTCTGCAATTGCAGTTGCATTAGTCACTTTAGAATGTGCCCAAGCCTCAGGGTTCTTCTGTGAGGAACTATTGTCTTCTGTTCTAGTGTCACTTCCTGACTTTTATGAGAAAGGGACACTAGAAGCTAATGCAAATAGAGAAAGTCCAAGTGATAACTAAGTGACTTCTTAAAAAAACAAACAAACAAAAAACCAAACAAGTTAAGTAACTGGATAAGTGGATGAATGTGTGTGGAGAGGTAGGCAGCATCCATTACTGGCTCAAAATTGGCATAATGCGCCAAAGTGGTAAAATCCTTTACCATGATTACAAACAAATTGCATTTACCAAGAGAATCAAATTAATGCCTATCGTGCTTACATTTTCATTACCATATATTAAAAGATCCTGCAGTACTAAAGCAGCATTTAAAGTTAAAGACAAACTAATTTTTCCGTTTATGAATAGCAAGCTGTTTTTACTGTGCTACAGAGTCGCATGGGAAATTTTTCAAAATGGTGCACAGGGATTTGGTGGACAAGGGCCAATTAATCATTGGGATGCTGCAGACGAAGTCTATGCAAACTGTTCTGCAAGTACAACCTTTCTAGTTTGCTGAAGGCAGGTTGTGTAAGTAGGTATCCATACTTGATTAGACTTTAGGGACACAGTAGCTTCCCTAAGAAGTAATGTTTTGCATTTTTTTTTCCTTTACATTAAATATCAAAAATTTTATTAGCTGAAAAATCCATTCAAGGTGAGGGGGGAAAAAAAGGACACGTACCGTAGAAGTTTTAACTACTGCATCAATTGTTCGTGGAGATGTTGCAGCTACCCTTACTGTAAATTCATGAGATGGATTTCTCTGATGTGCTTCTGAGAAGCCCAACATGAGTGCTGCTCCAGGAACATACTGCATGAATCTAGAGATAAACAAGATGTGACAAACTCAGGTCCACAAACAAAGGATGAGGATTACTGGCAGTTCTGAAAAATTGAGAAAAGAATAGCTGAACTGAAAAGTCAGAAAAACATTACTTTGTGTCAAACTAAATGTGTCATTTCATCCACAGGAAACACATTGTTCTAATTTTGATCATCTTGGGCTTTTTTTTTTTTTTTTGAGAAAGAATAAAAGGAAATTTGAAAACAAAAGACATTTTGAACTGAAATATCAATTCAAAATCATTTAATTTTGAAAATAAAATTACAAAGTATCCTCCTAATATCTGAAAACTTGACACGTTTAATACGAAATATGAGGAAAATATAAAGCATACATAAAATATTTTGTGTGTCATTGAACTTGTGTTTTCCATCAAAAATAAAAAAGGTTGGGATGAGTTTCGTTCAGTTCTTTCAGTTTTTTTATACAGCCCAATCAATGTGAGGAGTGCAACACAACACCCTAGAAGAGAACAAATTACATACTCTGAGCTTGTCCTCTTTATCCAGGATGGAAGATTTCCCCACTGCACCTTCAGCTGCACGGCTGGTTTCCTCGCCATCTGGCCCGTGGTAGCCCTGCCTTCTATCCTGTAGTCCCGGCACTCCTTGCCCCATCTCAGCCTGGCCTTTACCAAACAGGGAAACAGTCACACGCATTTCTGACTTGAAATCACAGCACAACTTAATGCCATTTGAAAATTTAAATGTTCCTGCTTTCCTGAAACTTCAGAATAATCTCTGCTGCCCCTAAGTCTTTCCCTCTAAACATCCTCATGGAGAAATTTTGACTACGTCTGGAAAAATGTGAGGCTAAGTAGAAAATGACGTTCCTGAGGCTGTGCTAAGCTACATGAAGATGTTCCTTCTCCAAAGCAGCCACTGAAACATTGTAGCTAAGCGCAAAACTGACAGAATCCCAGAAAAGCAAACTGGTATTGAAACAAATAATGAAGAAATAATAAAGCAGTCAATTTTTAAATTTTCTTCAAAATTTTACATCATATTTTGATGCAGCTTCAAAGCATACTTACTTAGAAAGTTTTTTTTTTATAATTTGAAAGGACGGGAAAGAGATATGTGCAATGTTTGAAATTTTATGAACATCTTGTGAAACATATTTTAAAATATGTATGTTTCCCTGTTTGATTATGCTAATCAGCAGGTGCTATATCATTATTCAAAAAATTCTGGGCTTTCTAGAGCTCTCACTGGCAAAGCTGACTGCGTGCTTACCTGTGCTTTCAGAGGCAGTATTACAGCATCAGCACATGCTTTCCAACTGGTTTCAGCCAGCTGAACCACAACTAGTTGCACATCAACTTTGGCAGCATCAGAACGAACATATGCTGTAGCTTGATAACCTTGATTTCTGTTGTCACTCCTTACTGCCTGTGCCACAATCGTAATGCCAGGTGGAATAACTTCTCCCAGGAAGTTGCGCTGAAAAACAACCCCCAACCATCTGTGCTTAAGTATTTCTCAGTATTCGCTTGGGAACCTACTGTCCAGTTAGGCTACAGTGATAGCAGGGAGCATTCCTCATCTTTCATCATCCTGGTTTGTTGCATATATTTCCATACCCCGAATATTTTATAATAAATCTGATTAGAATCTTAATTATTTCATTACAGTTTTCAAAGACGTGATTGTTTGGATGCAGATTTCAAGATTTTTCTGAGCTATCTCTATGCACTTTTAAAGATTTTGTTTGTTATTGTAATATTGGAAACATATATCTATGATAGATTGCAGATATCTTCAGTTCATTCACAACATAGTGACAGACTTTTCAAGACAACTAATTGTTTTGGAATCCTTCTAACTCATTGAGTCTTCTTACACATTGACTGTATTTGCAGGGCTATTTGTTCTATTATTATGTAGACCTACATTAACTTAGTACAATTAAGTGCATACCAAAGATAAGGATGATCAGTGCTTAACAGGGGTTTATATATTGCAACCAGTAATAAGCATGAAGATTCTCATTTTAGTTACACTCTACATGCTCTCATGACCTGGTCTACTGTATTTTAAAATAATTTGGAGAATTTAAGCTTAAAAAAAAAAGTTTATTTATTTCCTCACCAGTTGTATTTTCTCTTTTGAAGGTTTCTATAGGAAAAAGAAAATTCTTTCCCATTTATCTTATAACCCCACTCCCTTCAATTTTTATCCTTTCCAAATCCAAGTTTTCACGTACTGCAAATACTAAAAGAAAACTTGCTCAGGAAAACAACAAATGAAACCCTGAAGTCAAGCGAACTCACGCAAATGTCGAATTACTTTGACTTTCAATTTACAAACTCAGCATGCAAAGTACTTCCTGGGCTTAACTCGGTTAGGGTGCAACCGCCTCTGAAGTTCCAGCTCAGCAGTCAGCAAATCCTACCATTTACGAGCAGATTGCAGAGACTACCTCACGTGTTAAGCTGGAATCACTCCGGTGATCAATGCCGGTTCCTCTGCTAACGTGGCTCCTCCGAGAGCTGCTGCCAGGATTTCCTGCGTGGTGGTGGCTGCTGCTGCTGCTACTGCTGTTGCTGTGACTGCTTCCTGATGCGGAGGAAGATGATGAGCTGCCTGATACCTTCTGATCCGGATGCTGCAAACAAAAACATGCTATGAAGCTACGGCACGGCTTCTAGATCCAGGAGACATGAAAAGTGTCTGCTAATGGAAGCTGTTACTACTTTAGCTTTACAAACACAAACACACAGAGGTAAACAATACTACAGGTCAGGATTCATCATTGTAAATTATATTTTTACAGCATAGCCATCTAAACTGGAGTTATCAGTATCAATCTGAGGCTCAGCCATATTTTCAGTGTGATTCTTTTTATTCTAAATATGAAATGTATCAGGTAGGAATGTGTCTTGAAGCCACCTGTACCTCTCTGCTGATTAGGAAGGCTATGTAGAGTGACTAGAAATGGGGTTTCACCTTGCAGAGGTCTAACACAAGACAAGGTGAAACCCTCATTTACTAAGTGATCAGAAAGCACTCATTTTTAATTTAAAGTGATGCAAAAACATCGTCCTTCTCATAAGCAAGGTAAATAGCAACTTTCCAGCTAACACCTCCAAAAGCCACTATACGGACAACATTTCTCTGTACCGCAATGCATAGTCAATCTGGCTTCTGATACTACCTACCTGCACAATAAGTTTGCTTTACTGCCATGATTGTCAAAAAATGAGAAGTTAACAGGGATTATGTTTTTATATTTCCTCTATACTTCTTGTCCTAGATTTTACTGCACTGTACAGTATCTAGTCCAAAGATGTCCTGACCAAAAATTTGTGATTGCAAGTGCCACAAGACAGATGATATTTTAATAACATATCAGCTTACTTTGGGGCTCATCAGTGGTATTACTAAATAACAAATAAGGTAGATTCTATAGAATGCCTGGGGAGATGAACCTACCAAATCCCTTTAGTGACAGCCTTGGTTGTCACCTACAATGATAGGAATGCACGCTTAAATTTGGACCTACCCAATGGACGTGGCCAGATCTGAAGCGGAGCTGGTACACTTTTGGAAGGTAAGTCTGCAAAAATTCCAAAATAAGTTATAGCCAGCAGCTCAGTGAGGGTCTCCTGCTAGTAGTAGTCATAGCATTAGAAACTTTTACCCATTCTGTGGAAACGTCGTAACTACTGTGACTGTTAAATTGGGACTTGACGTGATTTGTTCCAGCTCGCCTGTCGTATCTGCTGGAGTGCTCCTGGCTGTGGCCATGGGGTACACTTTCACTGCTGCTGCTCCTGCTGCTGCCACTGCTGCTGCTCTGCATTTTAGACTTCTGCTCATGAACACTTCTCCCTCCAACAGCAGCACTGGCATGTGGAAATGAAGTGGTCTCAGGATGCTTTCTGCCTGCACCTTCCATACCAGATGCTCTGCTGCTGCTACTACTGCTTTTCCTGCTGCTACTGCTCCTACTTTTCCCACTGCTGCTGCTTTGACTGCTGCGGCTCTTGCTGCTGCTCCTACTGCTTTTGCTGCTGCTGCTGCTGCTTTGACTGCTGCTGCTCCTACTGCTTTTGCTGCTGCTGCTACTACTGCTGCTCTTGCTGCTTCTACTACTGCTCTTGCTGCTACTACTACTGCTGCTACTTCCACTACTGCTCTTACTGCTACTGCTGCTGCTGCTGCTGTCCCCAAAGGGATAGAACTTCTTTGCTTTGGCTTTAGACTGTTTTGTTTTCAGATTTATCTGGGAGCCTCCCTGTGAAGCCCTGCTGTCAGAGTCACTGCTGGAGGGGCTGCTCGTTGTACTCTCAGTGCTTCCACTGGTGCTGCTGGCACTGGATGATGAGCTTCTTGATTTTCTTGTCCCCTAGTCAAAAGTACCATTGGAAAAAGATAATTATTTTTCTATTCCCATGTAGAAAGCTGTAAGTAAAATCAGATACAGAGTGCTATGAATCTCTTTGCTGCCTCAGAGGATAGCAGCCTGTGATAGCATCCTTGCAACACATCACAATAAAACCAATTCATAATAGTGTGTCAAAAGCACAGCTAAGTAGAACCTCAAAACTATGTGTGAAAATGAACACAGGTAGAAATTATTGATAATAGAGTTATGTAACTAATGTTAGTGATGGCAGCATTGTAGCTGTCTCAAGACATGTTGTTTAGGAGGTATTATACCTTTTTGCAACAGTTGCAGTAGCTAGAAAGAACAGACAATCTTTTGGGCACACAGAATCTTTGGCCTTAAATAATTGTGCCAGAAATCTTTCTAGAAAACAGTAAAATCAACCTACTCTCCCTAATCTCCTTCACCTCACCTACCAAAAGAACCACCACCAAAAGAAATGAACTAAAAAAAACCCCAAAAAACAAAGTAAAACAAGAAAACCACCACAAAACTGTGGAAAGACTTGTGTACCTAAAAGCTTCTCTTTGTTTTACATTTTTTGTATACTAACTAAACAATGAAGGCTACTTAGTAAAAACAGTATAAATAATCATGCTTTGTGTATTGTCTCACACATATCTGGAAAGGGGATTTTTACAAAAGTACCTGGCCATCAGTATCATCAAGGATTTTCTTCACTCTTTTAACTGCTTCTTTGCTGGAAGATGCTTGTGTCTCTGGATCTTCAAATGTTACTAGCCGTACCATTTTTGTAGGAGCTTGGGCCCCTGCTTGAATTGTGACTTGTATTTTTTCAATAGGTGCCTCTGTAGAAACTGAAGTTGCAAAAAAATTAATATTAGTAAATGATCAGAAATTAACATTAGCAACAGCTATTAGTAGTAAAATAAGTCTTTCCAAATAATTTATTCAGTCTTTCACATCTGAAAATGTAAATGTTTTCTTCTGGTACCAAGTAACTAGTAAAATACTTCTTTAAGAGCTGAAGTGATTTAACAATATTAACACAACTCTATTTTTTTCAAGTCAAAAAACTGATCAGTAGATCTAAGTCACTGAATTGGATTGCTTAAACAAATAACACTGTGGGATAGCAAATCAGGCATCAGAAAAGAACTGAAACCTCATTCTTGACAAGCATTCTTGTAAAGAACAGCCCAATGGCCATTAGTGTGATACTTAGGGGACCAAGATTCAGTGGCCTGCTGTGCTTTCATTTCTTATGAAATTAGGGATTAAGACATTAAGGAGCAGATCCTGGCAAGGTTAATCCATAATTCCCTTTAAGAGCCTGAGTTTTTAAGAGTGTAGCTGCAGGACACTACATCAGATCCATTGCCCATATCCAATTGCTCTGTGCCAGCATCTTAAATCCAATGTTTCGCAATAGCGCAGATCAAGGCCGCCTCACGCTGCGCCGTACGGACACTCGTTAAGGAAGCTGAGAAATCACTGCTCAAAGGTCAGGAGAAACAAGATTCCTGCCACATGGGCAACCTGCAGTACTTGCAGGCTTGAAAGCTGTAACAGTAGTTCTGATGGTTATACAACAGATATATATACACCTATATGCACATACAAATACACGTTCATTAAATTCTATTTATGCGTGATGTATTTACCTGGTTTGAAGCTCACTCTAACTGAGTGTTCTCCAACAAGGTAATAAAGAGGCACATTTTTGATAAACGCTGCATGTATGCTTTTCCTCTCAGCGCACATTTGAACTCCAAATGTACTTGCATTGGAGCACATGGAGTGAACAAATGGTTCCTTCCGGGAAAATGAGTGTCCAATGGAGAAGGAATTTTCTCTTGAAACATCTTCTGCAGACTGTCTGTCCTATTAGGTAACACACAAGTCATGTTAGACAAAAGTAAGAGCAATTCTAGCATGCTATGACTCCTTTTTTCAGTAATAGGGTAACACATATTCTGTAAAAGGAATTAACCAAAACCTTGAGATAGGAAGATTATCATACAGAGCAACTTGTTTTTCAATACCATGAAGTTATTAGCTGAATTGCTTGATTACACTGTGTAGAGTAGAAAGAGCTTCAGGATCTGGAAAGTTGTCTCTCAAAAGTAATTCTAATTATTTCATTTTGTTTTCCCTGGGCTTTAAACTACATTAACAGAATCTAGGTAAATTTCAATGTGCTCTAGACCACTTCTAGTTCTTTAATTTATGATTGGCCAAACTACTAAATCTTTATCCAAGTCCATGCAAAATCTGTCCAAGTTGAAGTCTAACAAGAATATAAGGATATATAAAGTAAGAAGATCATAGAGATTTTCTTGATGGTCAAAATGTATTAGACATTACAAATTTCTGCTCCAAAGTATAAAATACATATATACTAAGCAATGCTCCCAGAGGAATGAATTAAAATTAATTAAAGTAAGAATCAAATCCATGAAATCAAAGCTATGATTTCCTGGAGCAATGAAGCAAATAGCTGAAGACACATAACCATAAGCTTTCATTTTATATGTTAGACAAGATTGGCAATTAAAGTTTTGCTCAGATTACTATGTCTGACAAGATTCTTAAGTTGTATGAGCCATAATAAAAAAAATGGAATTTTAATGCTACTCTATTTTTTTTTTCCTAAAGGAAATTCTAATGATCCAGAAGATGCTCAGGTTAGTGCCATTTTTTCAATTGCTGCTCATTTAAGATTACCTGCTCTATTTTAAGAATATAACACAGAGGCACAAAGTGGAAGAACTTGTCTTGTTCCAGCATATTGGAAATTTCTGTATTTGATTGAATATTTGCATATGGACCTTCTCTGTAGGAAAGTGCTATACTCATCCTCCAGTTGTCTCTCATTTTATCTGAAAACCATTTAGAGTTGCAGGACTACAATGAAACTGAAATAGGGCAGTGTATTCTTTGCCCTTGTCAATCTTGCACTGAATTAATTGTCATGTTGATGTCTTCATGATGATCCTTGGTGCTGGATTTTACTGAAAACTGCAGCTTATGAAGTCATTTGGCTTGACACATAAATTGATATCCATCCATGAATTAGGAGAGGCCAGGCCTAGAAGCATTACACTTGGTTTCACTAGTCAAGTACTGAAGCATCAGGTGAAATTATTATGCCTACCCCAGGCATGTAATGATTACTTTATGGTTACAATAGACTTTAAAGATTGTGGGCCAATCCTGCAGATGGCAGTGTAAAATTAATTACTAAAGAAATGCTCTTGCTTCTGAAAATGGTCATGCAAGTCAGATATGATTACACTCCAGATTTTAAAATAATGTTCCAATAGGGCTATTTGTGTAGTTAGATTGAACTTGACCTACTTTGAGAGACATAGCATTGGTCAGAGGTGAACCATATATTTCCCCCGTGGATAGAAAGAAGTGGTCTCCCGTTGATTAGAAGTCAAAAAAGAAACAGTCAGATGCTACATGAGTTACCCTGATGTTATCAGTCTCGCCTGATGCAGAATCTGAATCGAAGGACATCTTCATTATGTCAGGCACTGCTTCAGGTAGAAGAACTGGAGTCATCTTACTTGCAGCCAAATCTTCGACATTTCGTGTGACAGCAAATGTCTTAGACCTGAGGAATGAACATTAGAGGTAATCTGCTGAGGAAAAGACCTGAATAACATCTTGTAGCAGGTACTCAGCAACAAGCATCATACTTCAAAAAATGCTTTACAGGTATTTACACCATCTTTTCTGCTACTGATATATTCAAGTAAAGAATGAATAAAAGCTTGGACCCATCTCTGGGGCAGATAGTTCACAGTTGCACTTTCAGACGATCATGTACAGGTTAAAAGCCTGTAGCTGATGGAATCTTTGTATGCCTAACGCATTTAAGAATAGACCACTTGGAAGCCTGGCTGTGGATTAAGATACTAAAGTCTTGGTTCTCCTACTTGTGGATTTTGTTCTTTAAAATTTTTGAACCCATACCTGTGTATTTGCTGCTGAACTCACTTCCTAAAATGCTACAATTATATAATACTGGTGTAATTTCAAAAAAAGAACATTAGAGAGTGGTGGTTACTAAATGCTGTTTCCTTTGCAACTCTTGTTAAAGCATAGACAGGCTTAAGAAAGAAGCCTAGACTCATCAAAGCAAGTCTCTGGAGCTCGAGCTAACTGTACTGGTACCAACTCACAACATGGCAGCATCAGAAGGTTCAGAGCCTATTTACATAAAACCTTCAACATGCAGATTCCTATGTTGTAGGCTAAAGAGTGTTAGGATCCAGCTCTAGCAGCATAAGATGCAACATGAACCTGAAGCTTTTACAGCTGAATATCCTTAGGTCCTGAGTAGTTCAGGTTCTTTATAAAGTTGTGACAGTGCCGTGACAACTACAAATTTTGTCTTAGATCAGGGAAACATTTTGAATATTGAACACTTTTGAGAGAAGAAACCTCTTTCCTTCAGCTAATAGCATTTGCTAACTCTACTCTATTAGCCATTAGCCATCAAGTACCTTGGAGCTCAAAATTCCCCATGTATTGTTGCTGATGTATGAAGTGCCATGGGGTCACTGTAGCACGCCAATGGAGATGGCCTTTGTGACAGTGAATGGAAAGGTGGCCTTCCAAATGGTCTCTATTTTAGCAAGGTCCACACTACTAGTCTGAGAATTTCCTATCTAACCTTTTTGAAAGATGATTTTGTATTCATTTGATAGTGCTCTCTTCCTCTTGAAGGCTCCTGCCGTGCTGTGTGCACTGTAAAGCACACAATTGCACTTCATGTGGAACACCTCAAAAAAACGTGTGTCACCTGTGGGCTTTGTTTTCTTTTCCATCTCTCTCTTTTTTTAGATAAGGACATGACAGCAATGCTCCATGCTGGGTGAGAGTAGAACCTTGAAGAATGGAATCTGAAATAAAATATTCTTCCTAACAAGCTGAGTGGATAAAAGAAAATACAAATCAACTTGCATTTCAGATGGCTCATCTAGGTAAAGGGACAATGAAAGGAAATGGCTTTTTATTTTAATCCCATTCAATAATTCAAATGACCACTGAACTGCAGGCTGGGTCTCCAAGGAGAAAGCTCTGGGGATTCTTTTTTTTTTTTGTATTTTTTTTTCTTTTTTTTTATGCCAATAGTCTACTTCTGCACCTAATGAAAGTGGAGGATCGATTCCTCCCTGTTGAGCGCAGAGAGCTGACAAATGTAGCTGCATCACAGGTGACACATGTCAATGTCTGCAGAATCACACGACACAGTAAAAATAGGCTATAAGAGCCAGCTCTGGTACTTTAACAAGAAAAACAGTCACAAAGAAGGCCTAAAGCTATGGTATGAAAGAATCTGTTCTCTCTGATCCCACACAAGGGAGAAAAATAAAAGGGAGATTTTCCAATATGTATTAGTGTATTTTTTTGGATGAGAGAAGAAGCTGTGCTATAGTACAAACCAAATTCACTGCATGGGAAAGGGGTAGGCAATTCATCTCCATTGGGTCCGTTAATGTTTCAGTGAGTGTGGCCTTACACACATCTCTGACTCGGAGACACAAGAGCTCAATGTCTGTTTAAAACAAGAAAAATTAGCCCCAGACTATTTTTACCAGGTTTTAAAGCACGGCATGAAAACATATCTAAACAAATGAGAAGCAAGTGACAATCCTAGCTAGCACCAGATCCTACACTCTTGTTCCAAGCAGTGAAATGAAGGTCTTTCCTACCCAGTGTCATCCTGACCCTGGTGCAAAGATTTTATAAAAACAAAGACATGGAGGGTGATGTCGCTTCCCTCCCCATCTCCAGACTCAGCGCTCACGTGAACTCATGAACCAACTCTTTTGCATTTTCCTTTATATATGTTGCATACGCGTTGTATACAGTGCTGTAATTTTGTAATTCATATTATAAAATGCAATGTGAAGCAGTTTCTGTATTTCCTGCAGTTATAGCAAGTAAAAACAAACCCAAGAGACAAATTCTATTCAGGATTAAGCATCCACTTCAGTAGCCTGTCATTATGAATCTGCGATACATTTGCAAAGTGCATTCTCTGGCAACTCCCCATATTTATACTTTAAACAGACTCTAATTTTTCCCGAAATTTATTTGAGTTTTACTTCTTCCTGTAAATGTTGTTAAAATGTATAGTTAAGTAGCCATCTGTAGTATACCAAATAATTATGTTAAAAGAACTTTAAAAATAACTATTATTTTAAATTAAATTTAACTTTGACAGTATTGAAATGAAGCACGTTATATATTCTCTACATAGCATGATTAATTATTTTGCTCTGATTTTTCTCTAAAGAGAGTTGAGTCTTTAATATTGTGCTTTGTCTCCTGGAAATTTGGCTCTTGGAAATTCATATAAATCCCACAGTTGTGACAGGTTATAACCTGTGTGGTATATATGATATAACTGGGCTAAATGCTATTGAAAACTGTTTACTTCCCTGGTCTAGCTGTAAGAGATGACGAGGGAAGTAATAATATACCCTAACGGGCTTTAATACCACAACCCAATAGCAGACAAGTCACTGACCATCAGGTAAAGTGCTTATATTAAAATATTTCAAACACTGCGCAAGAACAACTGAAAGAGCAATAGCTTTCTAGAACCATTTCCTTTAATGGAAAATTTAAAGCTCACAAGGGATAGTGTCAGAATATCTCTAAAAATATCAAATTGCCCCCCCCCCCCCCTTTTTTTTTGGAGGAGTTATGCAAAAGGAAGAGAAGGGCTCTTTCAGATTAAGCTTTTGGAATTGTTTTTATATAGAATATACACACATTCTTTCTCTCTATATGATGATGCCTAATTGTTTCTCCTCGTACTTTTCATATTTTACCCTGCTTGACCTCCTCAGAGATATATTTCGACATTACATTCTCCAGTTACTGCTTAACTTTCACTGTACTCATTGCTGTTTCATTTTTCTGTGTGATTTCCACTGGTCATTTGTTTTGTAACAGTGAACTGGAATGGTTTTTTTTGGGGGAAAAAAAAAAAAGGATGGTGCTAAAAGTTAGCTAGTGAGTATTAGCTTCCTTATATGCTTGCCATTATAGAGCTATTTCCAGCTGAACACTTCATAAACGATAATGCTGCAGGGTCTAGAGCAGGGCTTGGGCTGGAACGTATAAGCTTCTCTGCTATAATGTCCTCCTTCCAATACGAATTTGGTCCATGCTTTGTGGCCTGTTTTTTAACCCTTTTCTGTCTGATTTGATCCCCCTCCCCGCCCCAAGTCAACAAGAGCTAGTGAGAGCAGCAGGCTGCTATCCCAGATGACCTTGGGAAGGTGCTGGTGCTGTCATGGTTTTCACAAAAGACCAAACAAACAGCTTTGGGTTGTAGTGCCCAAGAAGCTCTCACACACCTAACCATTGCTCTGTGAATTGTGGAGGCACTCATTACACTCATGTAATCAGAAGAACTTAATTACAACCACATTTGACAGAGTGGAGGAATCATCTCTAGGAGGAGGTTGTGGTGCCAAATGCTTAAGATGATGGTCTGTGATCACTGAGAAGGAAGGAAGAATTAGCCTCTATGGTGGCTAAACTGAGGGACCTGCAGAGCTCCCCTGGGCTAGCAGCCATGAATGCTAATTGCAGTTGAATCAAGCAACTAAGCTCTTTTGTTACAGCCATATTTCTAGAGTGGAATCTTGTTAACATTTCTGGGGATTGTGTAACAGCTGATTTCTTTTGTCAGTAAAGCTTTTTTCCTTTGTAATGAATTTTCAGCTTGTCTTTCTCAGCGTCTTTTTCGTGTATGTGTGTGAAGGTTTTCTAAGCTTTAGTCTAATGCTTTGATTCCTAGGACATACTCTTTCTGTTTTCTCCCTCTCTCTGTGTTTGTATTTCCATCTGTTTTCATTTGTTTGGCATCTGGCTACAACAGTCTTCCAGTAACTGCATGAACTGATAATAAATCAAGCAGACTAAGAGGCAAGAAAACCAGATGCCAGCTGCAGGGAAACCAGATAAAAACATAAGAAACACCAAGTCCTCTACACTTTAAGGCATCAAGCACAAACATATATATGGGTTGTCTTTTCTAACTAGTAAGATTCACGTGACATATCTTACCCAGGGTCTTCAGTACAAACTCAGCACAAATCCACGCATTGGGATAGAAGTTTTATGTCACGTGTGCTTTAAATAGCTTGGGACTCTCAAGGACTTCAAGTTTCAAGTGAAGGCCACAGGAGACAGCATTATTTCCATGCAAAGGTTCATGTCATTCTGTTCAAATTAAATAAACTGCACTGGCAATTACCCAAACTGTCAGTTGAAGGCACAATCCTTAAGCAAAAGATTCATCTTATTTGGAAAGATTCAGTACTGCTACATGGAAAGATAATAAATGTTGTAGCCTACCTTAAAGTAATAATGTTAGTTTCTTCTTTACATGCTGGAATTTCAACTTTGAAGCTTTTTTCCTTCATATTGACAGTGGCAACAACACTCACAGGGACGTGAACATTCACTTTGGTACGCGCTTCCAGTCCTGCCTGGATCATTTGTGTATTGATCCCCATTACAACAGTCATGTCCTTAGCCATGCTGAAAAGTTAGAATGCGATGGTAAAATTATGTACATACAGTAAATCTCTGTTGAATTTTTATGACAGGCCTCTGTCACTTGGAAATATGGATTCTCTTATTCTAGGCTAAATATTTACCTTAGACTCACTTTGGATCGCAGCCTAATGTTGGCATTTAGTAAGTCACTCAGTCTGAAATCTGACCTTGGAGAAGGTGTAATCTGTGCTTGAACTATTATAAAGAAAGTAAACAAAATGTTTATATATAAGTTATATATAAAAATAATGTGAAAATATGAAATATGTATAATATGAAAATAGGAATATTTCATTTTAATATAGATATATATAAAATAAAACCCACATTTGTATTGCTAAAGTCTTGAAATACATTACCATTTCCTGCTGCTTTTGTGACAGAGGCATGATAGAAGCTTGTCTCCAGTGGGAATCCAGAGCAGGTAGGCACAATATGGCGCATCTCAGAGCACAGTAAAGTCTTGGTCCACTGCCTCCCTACACCATTTTGAAGGCTATTGATTAATCTCCTTACTGAAGGGATTTTTTCATCAGGTCCATACCATGCCTGAAATTGCAGAGTTCAACTTGTCTAAATAAGCAGAACTTGAATATCACAACCTGTGGCATTAACTGTTCCTCAGAAGAATTTCTGCTATCAATGATTATAGCTAATCCTGATCAAAGTTTGAACTTATTTGCCTCGATTAATACTAGGGACAAAAAAAATCTTGAATTAAAAAGTTAAAAAAAGCAAGGGAAGGTGTGTGGCATTTTTAAATTTTTAAAAGCTTTTGATGCTTATCCAGTGATGTTATTGAAGTAATACCTGCAGTGCACTTTGCATGGTGTTTTTGTCAAGTCCGCCAAAGTATAACTCTTGGCCATACATCTTCAGGTAGCCTGACAGAAAAGGTTTGTCACTAGAGAAGGCCTTCCAGTCTGAAAGCTGCACGAGAAGAAGGAAGTTTGATTCTTCATAATATTTGGGATATGGTAACCTTAGAGATTCTCTTTTTCTTGTGAATTTACCCTTTTTAGGATTTCCTTGAAATCATAGTCAGTCTCCCAGTCTTGGTCAAGGGAGTAACCTTTAGCAAACATCTCCTGCAGCCCTTCAGCTCTTATTCCCACCTGTGGGAAGTAAAAAGTGTAAATACCAACTGGATGATGTTCAAAAGCAGAGGTTAGATGGCGACCTGCAGGAAGACTCAATTACCTCCAAAGGATCAGCAACTCTTCCAAAGAAATGTGTCCGCAGCTGGGACACTGCCATTGCTGGAATTGTGCTGCCTGCATTATTCAATACCAAATATTTAGCTGCCAGGCCAGTCATAAGAAAATCTACAGAAAAATAGGCAATAACACACAGCACAGTTAGTTATTAAAGCCACAGTTTGCAAATTGTAACATTAGACAACTGATACAGCATGACATGAGAAAGGCAAGAAAATCCATCTATAAAGTTGATGTTATAAAACAGTCATAAACACAATATTCTGTGTATTTGAACTATTAATGGACAGAATTACAAGTCTCTTGCTCATTGCATAGCAGTTATGCTATTTTTTCCAATTGTTTCTGGTAAATCATTTACATTCAGTCAGATTTTGTAATACCATTTTATGAAATGCTTTTATGAGACATCATTCAAGGTAACTTGACAAAGGAGATCAGAAATGAAGACAGATTTGCCATCCTTTGCTAACAGTTCAGAGAAAGTGATATAGATGTCCTATAAGGACAGATGGTGAGGTGTAGATTTGTCTCCAAAATGACTAAAGGGCACGGTAATGTATCTAGTTACCAATGCTGTAATGTTAACGATTTCTTTACATGAAATGTTCCAACTGTTAAATAAATGTTAACTATCATGTAAACTCTGAACAAACGTAATTGGTGTGCATTTTCTCTACTTTAGATTTATCATCTACAATGTTCTTAAATAAAGACAGTCATTGCAAAGCATAGTCATATATTCTCCCTGATCTTGGTGCAGTTCAATATAGCACAGCTTTCTGAGTTAAAGTAATCCCTAGGCTTCCCTAAATTTCCTTAGATTTCAAACCCAACAGAATATGTAGGCATCGCTGTCATGCTTCCTTTCTTCCAACTCTCCTCCCTCTTCTCTTTCAACACTAGCTGGAGGACAGGGAAGTGTTATAGGTGTCCCTGTGTTAAATGTCTGCTATCCTCACGTTAGACACAGTTCTACACAGTTTCAGTTACAGTGTGTAGAGCATAAAGCACTATTCATGGTAGCCAAGTGTAACAGATTCCAGATTAGAGATACTTTCAGCTGACATTAACGGTTATCATTAAAAATTCATTATCTAGCACCACAAAGATCTGATGCTGAGGGCACATTTTTGTTTGTAGCATGAGAAGAGGTATTGCATTACTGCAGTCACTATGGTAACTCCTATAGAATGGGCTCATGGAAATATATTTCACCTGTGACTAGTGGTGACAAATCAAATCAGAAAGGTGGTGGATGGATCCTCCTCCACACTGGTGTAATATAGGACTTAGCCAGCTGAATTATCTAAATATAACATCATCATGTTTGAGAAAAGAATGTCGTTCCTTAGTCTTCAGGAACAGGAGATCTAAACATCACATCCGCATACCAACCAAATTCCTGACCCTTATCTTCACCAAGAAAGTAGTCGCAATTCACTGAGATGCTACATTCTCAGGCTAGAGGGAGAACAAAATAATTCCTTCCACACAGCCCTTTGCCAGCTACTGTGATGCGTACAGAACCCTTCTGTCTCACTGTGTGAACACTAAGACAGCTTCATTTTAAAAGCAAGAATAAGAAGACAAAATGAGTACCTAAGACTAGAAACATGTACCTGCTTATTACTGGAAAGTTTCCCTCTCCCTGAATGCATTTTAAATGGTACAAAAGTTCACACAGCACGTATTAGTGACTGTATTTCCTCAGGCACTCTCTGCCTCCATCTCTGAGGTAGCAAGCGTGTGTAATACATACAGCTGTGGTCACTATGTGGTATATATTATACTTATTTCTATTAAACAGCAGATTACGTGGTCTTGTAAAATCTATGAAACAGGGGAAGGGCAACAATAACATCTACAACACCATTCCAAATCAACTCCCCCTTCAAAAAAAAGGCAAAAGTACTTGCACACTTAGCACTGCGGGTTTCAGAGTCTCTTTTCCTATTGATTACTTTGAAAAGAATCTTTACGTGTACTGATAAATAACAAAAGTGCTAAAAACTTTCAAGAGTGCTTTTAGAAAAAGAGCATGTGTAAGGAGACTATAGATATATTCTTCCTAGTCTGCCAGCTACATATGCCAAATAACTGAGACTGCTATGGTCATTTACATAGGGGAGTTGTTTAAAAAACAACAATCTCTGCTGAGAAAATAATATAATGGAAAATGCAAATAGCTACAGTTTGGCCCAGCAACAGCCAGTCTCCTAAGCTCATCCTCTCCCTTCTAACTACTAATGTTCTTGATTTTTATATTTAGCTTCCACTGATATCACTGGTCTGCTTCCAGATCCTGCATATGGATCTGCTCAGTTTAATAAATAATTCTTTACTAGGAAAGAATTCTTTGGTAGGAAAGAGCAAGGAAAATCTGTAGCAATAAGAGATGGATGCTCATGGCTGCAATGAATTGTCACATCTCAACACATTCAGTGGTTGCTGCGTTACTGGCCACTCTTGAGGGTGAAGAGCATTTAGCACCACATTTGAATTCAGCAAGAGTTGTAGATGTTCACACCGTAGAAATTAATCCACTTCAGCAGTAATTTAGGTCCCTTCTGTTTGTTTGGTGCTGAACAATGGTATGAAATTTGTTAAGCACCGCTGAGACTACGGCATTTTATACAAGAGCATGTGCCTCACTGGCTAATGAAAGTGGAGGATTAGAGCCCCACAAGCCCTCTGGTAATTTCATGCTGGCAGTGTACAATGCAACACACATTCTCAAAATGGAGAGGCTGAGGTTTTGTTTCTCTGAACACAGGAAAACATGGAGGAGTAATATGCAACTATCAAGTAGAACTGGAATCATATACTGTATGCTTCCCCCTGCTACATACTCCCATGTATTTATTTCTCTACAAAATCTTCAGGTTCTGAGCATTAGAGAGAGGAAGTTGAACCTTACCTTTGAACATACTGAAGCGGAAAACCTTGCTGAACTGATATCCAGATCTGTCAAATTTGGGGCTTAGTACTCTAATAGCCATCCTGCAGGCAGAAGCCCTGAAAAGATTCAGCAAGCGCATTAACACCCCAGTAAGTTTATAACAGGTTCGTTTAGAGAAGGAACACAGATTTTTCTTACATTTCTTGAACATCTGGGGCTGTGCTTCTCCCGAGAGCCCTCAGATAAGAATAGATGAAACTTGCCACTTGCATGCTAGGTTCCTTCAGCACAGCATCAGCTATCATCATCAATATAGGAAGACCTGGTTTGGTTTCAAGCAAAACTAAGGCAGCTAACATTCGCAGCCGAGGATGCATTTTGTGATTCAGGAAAATTTCAAGAGTAATAACCTGTACCTGAAAATAAAAGACACGTTTAAATTTACCATATGTTTAAACAGTTTGCCAATAGCTTTTTATTATCAGTAATGATCTCTTCATCACTAGTAGAGTACAAATCTGTATTAATTTAATTTTTAGGGCAACAAAGTTTCTGGTTTCATAGTTTGAAGGCTGGAAAGGGCATTAGGGTAACGTATTTTGACTTCCTATACAATCAAAGCTAAAGAACTTCTTTGGATAACTCCTACATCAAACTTATTACACCTTTCTGAGCTAGAGAAAAATATATCTGCAGCATAATCACTCTAGGAACACAGACTTCAAGAACTCACCACCTCTCAGCCCCTGAAAAATAGTTTCATCGCTTGCCCCTAGCCATAATGGTAGGCCTTATTTCTAATCATTTGATTTCCTCAAGCCTTTTATGCTATGTTGAAAGTCAAGCTACTACCAGAAGTCTCTATGCCCTGTAGGCAATTTAAAACTGTGAATTAATGCAACAAATACAAGACCACATTACTACTTGTGGCTCATGTGTTTGATCTTTACAGTATTTATTATCAGACCAGACTAATTTCATACTGGAACATCTCCAGTTCCCATGAGCTTCACTCAAAGCTTTGACCCCAACCTCAGGCCAGCCTTGGACTGTCTGGTACCTTCTGGCCCCCACCTGCACAGTGCACGTCCATGCTCTCTGAGGAAAGCTTTCAACATGCTTTGGAAACAGCAGTCACAAGGATACAGTAGCCTCATTTTAATACGACTACCTTGGCATGTAAGGCAATAAAAGTGTTAGACCACACGGTAAGACTGTTTAATGCAACGTGGGTGTGTGGCTAGCCACAAACCAGGGACTAAACTAGTTTGGGGACAATGAAAGATAGAGCCACACTCCTTAACAAGCTCCAGATCAATTGTCTCCAGAGCAAATGCACAGAAAATGGATGCTAAACAGTGGTCTGGGTCATATGTGGGAAGCTGAGCCAAAGGGTACTCACAGACATAGCATCTTTTTTAAAATACCAAATCAACTTCTTTCTTTCCCAGAAAAGACCCCAATTCCTACCTTCACTAGTCTCCTCCACCTTACCATGTCCACACTTAGCTTCTACACTTTAGCATACTGCTTCTTTATCCCTTTGCTTAAAGGAAATTCCTGTCACGCAATAAAGAAGGGTGAGATGTGGAGGCTTGTTCAAAGACAATAGTACCTTGTTAGCAGATAGTTAACCACAAGGGTGTCAGTCTTTGCAGCAGATGGGGGACAGAGCCGAGAAAGACGAGGACTGAGGAACACCTCCCCCTGCCTCGTGTGCGACGTGTCTTGCCAGAAGAAAAGAAACAAAGCCAGACAACCGCGCAGGTGGCCAGATGCTGATTGGTTGTGAGCTTTGCAACACTTGTGTTAAGAAAGTATAAAAAGAAGTTGGTTTGGAAATAAAGTTGTCTCACTCTGCACCCCAGACTGAGTCCGTTTCTTCACAAGGTGCAACAGATCAATACATGCACTCAAACTGGGAGTTATATGCAAAAAATGAATATAATGGAAAACTGATACAGATTAATAGGAGAATGGCTAAATAAAGCCTTTTATTTTCCTTTTTATGTTAAGAATGGCCTTACATAAAATAAAAAATTTCAATACCAGGAAAAGAAATCTTGAAAATGCAAGGCTTCCTATTAGATGCAGACTTTTTTCAGGTGAAAATGATAGCAGAGTGATGGCTGTGGTGGATGAGATTATGCCTGTGTAACCATTGTATGTGATATCTAATCATTATCTTGTTCAGGGACAAAAGTCACATTTAGTAAATGCTCTGTTTATGACTTAAACCCACAATGTCTCTAAATTTGTAATTAGGATGCAAACCTCTAGTATCTATTTACAATAAGATCTGGTCTTGAATTACAATTAGATGTGACACTCAGTATTAAATGTCAATTCTCAGAAAATCTTGTTTTGTGGTTCTCTCACATACCGAAATTGAAATAGCACTAAACACATGTTGGTCAATAACTTAGCTTTTGGTCCTTGGAAAATAAAATGTTTGCAATAGAAATGCTCCTTTGTCTTCAACAAAAGAGTAACGAGTGTACCCTTTTAATGGCATTTTTTGCTGCATTTTGAAATAGAGGTTAATGTCAAAAGGTATAAGAAACGACCACTTAGGATTGGCTAGTTATTTTACATATTACAACTCCATTTGAAAAACTGGTATTCCTGGTCCCTGCCTCCATCATCTATTAGGAGTAACATGTACAGTTATCGTAAGTGCAAGGCAGACAGCTTTACTTCCTTACCATTTTTGGGTCTTTCAAGCCTATGTTTTTCAGAGCCATCACAGCAGTTGCATGAACCCTAAGGGGCAGATCCGAGGCACCAGATGCATATCCCGGCAAAAATTTTTTGATGTGCTTGATGCTGGCTGGATGTCCCACATTTGCAAGGGCTTTCAAGGCCAGGGAGATCTCTTCTGTGTTAGACTTGCTCAGTGCCTCTCCTGCAAAGCCGTGAAGTAGCTAAAACCAAAGCAAAACAGATTTTCTGTTCAGTTATAGCTCTTATCTATATCCTGTTCCCTCACCTGTGTTTGAGGTTTGACTTTTCTTTTATAGTTTCAGTTTGTTCAATTCACTTATTGTAAATATTTTGAAAATTCTTTTTGTTCTTATGAATAGGACATTTTATTCAAAGAATGAATATAGTCAAGAAAGCAGCAATGAACAGCTTCTTCATCCCTATGCCTTGAAGTTATTGACTAGAATTTTTAAAGACAAAAATAATGGTTAGGGACTAGTCCAACTGCCTTTCAGTGTAGGTTAGGAAGCTGGTAATAATACTTTGTGGATATCTCTCCCTGCTGTTTAAAGACAGGTGCAAAAATGCAGACCCTTAGTTCTTCATACCCTTAAATAAGATTACATTCCTGAAGGCAGAGATAGTGGTAGTGCCCTTCGCCTCCAGCTGTGACAGCAACTTTTTAGTGAAGATTAATAACTGGGAATGAGATCACCAGGTCTTCTTTGTAAGCAACTGGATCACATCTTACATATGTGGCAAGATTAGAAGATGTCTGAAGGCTGTGAATGTAAGAACTAAATTCTAATAGAAAACTGCTTTTGATGCTAAACAACGGCTTTAAAGAAGAAACTCCAAAATGTCACAGAATAATTTCCATGCTGTTCCTATGCTTTATAATATCACATTAGAGATCCAGTGATGCTGCAGAAACAAAAATTTGGTATTACTAATCAAATTGGAAATTTGAAACCCTTTGAATAACCTGTACAATCATTTGCTTTGGTCATTTTTTTTCCTATTTCCTTATGTTGGGCTTCCTATATTTAATTAGCTCAAGATTGTTGGTGGCAACTGTAACACAGGAGATGCACTCAGGAACTGCAGAAAGCTGTTTGAGCCTTTTGTGGCACACAATAGGAGGAAAAAAAAAAAAAAAAAGCCACAGCAGGCACACAATGTACTGAGAAGTTCCTGCTCTTACTGGAAGTAAGGGTTTTCTTTTTGTCTCTGCTGCTGGCCAGGTGGATGATCTCCATAAAAATCTGCATGCATATCAGGAACAGAGAAATACTACTATTAAACTATTTTGAGGTGTACTGAGATTTAAGAACTATGCAGAACAGGTGTGTATTAGTACTATTATTATTTAAAGCTTGTACTGGACATGGATGATGGGCGCCCAGCTCATCTCTGGATGAGAAACTGATGAGCTACACAACTTCAGGCAAAAAGTGTGCTTTTGTGTCACTTAGGTTACATATCTGTTAAGTGCCTGTGTTTAGAAGTGTTTTAGAGCAGTGCCGTGGGACTTCATTAATAATTGGCAAAAAAGCACACAGAAGTACTCAGAAAGTGCTGTGAATTACATGCTTCTTCCTTTCATTCTCTCTTCTGTGCTAATCTAAAGATAAAAATGCTGCTTTTAACCAACTGAGGTTCCTTTCCTCAACGGATAAGTGAAATGCAGATCTCTGAATAGTGAAGACAGAATTCTAGGCTTAACTTTTCTTTTAAAAAATAAATAAAAATCAGGTTACCTGGAGACATTCAGAGCAGGAATCCAATGAAGAACACTGTTTATGGCACAATGATGCATAGCTAAGATGGCAAACCTTTCCAAGTACAGTACTTGAGCGTGGGCAATGTTTTCTCACGATGAGCTAGGGAGAAAGTAGTTTATTAGCACAACCAGTGAAGAAGAAACAATTTAAAAAATACATTGCTGCCAAATGCAAGGCAAGAGCCAGCTTTCAATACTTTTATATTGATCGATTTATAGTTAATTGGTTGGTATTACTGTATTTGACAATGCAATCATAATGCAATTCTAAGGAACATCTGGTAGACAGATCTGTAGCTTTAACAGTCTTCTAGATTTTGATTTTGTAGGGGCTATAATCCAAAGGGACAAAATCACCCAGTTACAGAATGGAGAAGCGCTCTCATTATTCAGAAAGCACTTGTTTTGTAATTGCCTGAGCTACAGGCATTAAAAAAAAAAAAAAAGTCATGCATTCTGAGTGGACTTCAGCATGGGTAGACAGGAGCGTGAGAGCTGACAGGAGGTAGCAACCCACCACTTCCTTAAGTGGGAAGCACAGCATTACAGCATAGTAACAGCTGAGCTGCGACAGCTTTCATAGAGGGGGCAAAGAAGGTTCCTGTGTCAGAGGACAGAATTTGAACCTGTAGAAGAGCTATAAAATTGTAAAAAGTCACTATATTTTCTCCCACATGGGCTTAATTCCATTGATTTCATTAGATCTGCTCAGATTTATTCCCACTCTGCTAGGTCAACCAAAACCAATATAACAAACATGTATTTCTTACTCCCTAGTCTTTGCAGAGATTCTCAGTTAGAGATCTGATCTGCTGGAACTACAAAGTACACTTGGACAAAGAAAAGCTAGAAATCACTTTTTGTAGCAATAACCTCCGACACTGAGGGGTATTTTACTCTTTCTTTTCTGTTTTATGCTGGACTCATTTATACCCCTTTGGCTTGCGTTCTCTTCCCTTAAGACAGTCAGGAAATAAACTCCTTTTAACCTCGCTAGAGGATAAAAAAAAACCTTTGTATTTTCAAAGCCTTTGCCATCTTGTCAAAGGAATAAATATGACATTCTAAAATTAATAAAGAGCAATTAGATAGTGTTTAAAGAATCCTACTGTGGCTTCCTCCATCACATCACGAGTTGGCACGCTTGAGTGCAGACCGACAAGCAATGTCTGAGCTGCCTCCCAGTTAGTGAGTTCTTGCCTTTCCATTTTATGCCTTAAGAACCTGAGGGCATGATGCGTGGCAACTGAAGGAATTATATCCAAAAGGTAGCGCCTGTAATGGCAAAGGCAGCGGTCATTTTTTGGATCTGAATTGGAACACAGTAATGTCAGATTGCCTCCAACAGATTTGTTCAAAAGAAGAACCATCACTACTTTTGCTACCTGAATGCCGGCCGATTTGAGTACTGTTTCCATACTGACTCGTAATTCTCCTCGCTTGCTGCACGGAAAAGCTGCAAAAGTTTGAGGGCTTTTGCAGGCGCATCACTGGAAACCTGTTCATGTGTGTTTTCTACTAGATCTTGCAGGCCTTCTGCTATCTGCAGGAAGATCAAAATACAGAATGTTCACACATGCTTTTTTTTTCCCCCACATACACTGATTCTGGCTTTCAACAAAGCCAGAATCTGTTTGGTGGCTAAAGCTTACCTGGCTTTCCACATTTTTAATTTTGAATAAGTGGACAGGAAGCTGAAGCGATTCGCTGCCAAACTGGTACTGGAGTGATCCACGTTTCCAAAATTCCTTTGGTGGGTTCTCAGCCATCTGCTTTTGCACATCAGTCAATACAAGCTTCTGCCTGGAATAGAGGAACCGAGGGGTTAACATCACAAGATACAGGGTAAAAAAAATAGAGAGAGGAGAATAGTATTTCTGCCTCTCCTCATTTCAATGTAACTTGTTTAAAAAGAGGGCAAAGGTATTTACAAATAAATATATTAGGACACAGTGCTCAGAGCTGTACTGCGGGAAGGTGTGTGCAGTGCTTAATATGAGAGTTAGCCATTCCCTTCTTTTGGGATTAAGATGGTTTGAGAGATTAAGGAAGAGGTGGGAGGTGAGAAGCTGTGGTTTAAATAAAACCACAGGAGTTGTGCATTGTGTTTTAGGGAGTAAATTAAGGATTACAGAAAAATAGCTGATGAGAAACTTTTTCAGAAATTATCACTTAATTTCAACCTTTTAAAAAGTACATAAAAGTCCTTGAATGTCTATGCTTCCTAGAAGCTTCAAAAGAAATTGAAAATTGTTACATACCATAAGAACAATTACAGTTTTCTTACTTGAACTATAGGAATTCCCTTCCCCTTTTTGCCCAGCAAACTGAATGTCCTGGGGACTACAGAAAGTAAAAGGTTCTCATGAAGCTTCAAATTGGATTTCCCAAACAAAGAGGGCCAGATAAACTCAAAGATTAGGCTTTGGAGAAGCACTCAAGTTCTTGGAAACTTTTCATATATTACCAAACTTTCAGCTTTTTTTTTTTATTAAGAATAATTCCAATGAGACTGTCTTTGTAAACACTTCCTACGTGTTCTACCTTTTCATTTAAAGATGCATCCTATCCTGCCAATTATGTTTAAAATCGGTCATTTAGGACACTACAATAAAGTCAGGCATTTTCATCGAACACCTGAAAACATTCCAAAAGCAATATCATTGTACTACACAGTATCTCAGAATACTGTAGAAAACTGGCATGTTTATTTTGGAATCTCTATGATGATCTTTTATATCATTTCTATCCACTCTTTCTATATGGATTTCACAGAACTCCTGCAGAAAATAATATAGCATTGCTTTGCAGAGAAGCCACTGGAATTTGAATAGAAATCACTATAGAATCAAGCAAGGTTTTTTTCTCTCTTCAAATTTTATACAATATTATTGGAAGGGCATTTGGGTCAGAAGATATAATGCTAGGTGCACTTAAACAGATTTAGCTCCCCTTTTCAAAACAAGATGACTCTACTATGCCTTCATCTCCAGTTTTTTGAGAAAAGGAGATATATTGGCCTAGAATATATGGAAAAATGTTATATTCCATGCAGAAGAGCAAATGAATACTAAAGACAGCATTAAAATGGTGAAACAACAGCAAAACATCTCCTGACTTCATAAGGTGCAGACAGAGGCTTATGCTGAACAGGACTGAAAATTCAGTTCCAAATATCCTTGATGTTGTTTCAATTTACAACAAAAGTGCAACAGAAAAATAACTTCAGAACAGTTGGGTGACAGATTTGTATCTTCCCAACTATCATATATTTGGCCCTTTCTGCTGGACAGTGCAAGAGACCCAGAGAAAATAAGGAAGAATGAAAGCACTACCCTTTCTGTGGAGGTCAATTCCTGAGTTAGAAGTCCATGCAGGCTTGCAGAAAGAAACTTTAAATGAGCAAAGTTTCATTGATTCTGGACCAATGCTCTCTCATACCAGCCTATAATTTGATAAAGGTACTACAGTTGTATCTATATTCACCTTGATTGCATGAAACAGTGAAGTTCTTTCACAATTTTTTTGCTTATCATATTAATTAAGTTAATCAAGAATTTACTGACATGAATTTTCTGACGTTTCATTTTCCAAAACTGTATATACCGCAAACCAAGAGGTTTTTTACAGATGTTAGAAAGAAAGAAAGAAAGAAAGAAAGGCAAAAAAAATAAATAAGACTGATGTGGATAAAGAAAGCTTTCAAACTCTGGAAGTTTAGAGACGAGATAAAAATAAGCAGGGAATTCACTTCTTGGACAATCATGTTCTTGTTTTGCCTAAGACTTCTTTAAGAAATATGCAAAATTTTCTGTGGGAAAGCAAATAAATTTTACATGTCCTGTGCCCAATCTTTTTGCAATAAAACCCAATTTCCTATCAAGAAACAGTTTTGATAGAATATTTGCAAGCAGCCCACAATACTTAGGAAGTATGTTGGAATCCAAAGTCATATCTAGGTTTCTTGTGAACTATTCTCCAAGGGTTTCTTACTGCATTATTATTTTCCAGGGAAATCTCTTTCAGTGAGTAACTGTCTTTCAAAGTATTTTACTGCAAATATATTAGTTCACAATTTTTCAGATGGAATTACATTTGTTTTGGCTTTTATGACATAAATCAAATATCCCTGAGAAATAAAACAGTCAAACCCTGCCAAGTTCAGCTAACAAAATTTGGATAGTGATGCGCATGTTTCAGATTTACAACTAACAATGAAGGTTGTTTTTATGAACTGTTTGGGGTTTTATGTAATTAAATATTGGCAAAAAATGGGCCGTGGAAATAAAGGATTTATTTCAGTTATGGAGTTTGACCAGATTACTGAGATGCTGAGTTGCTGAATTAAAGACACATGTACAATACCTTGCTTCTACGACAGCATTTCCTCCCGTTATCTCATTGAAGGGTGCAAACTGGTGGATTTCCTCGACATCAGCTTGTGTAATTACAGCTTCGTTACGTGCATATTTAATTTTGTAATTGTAAGTAGCAGTTGCCCGGTAATTCTTGTTTCTCTTTATAATGAAAAAGCGTCAAAGAAAAAAAAGGGGAAGTCATTTAATTTTAAAATTTTGTGACTAGAAACTATTATATCACCCACTTGAACCTGCTTTTTCTTCAGGGCTGTCTTCTTCACTGTTCGCAGTTTATGTGAATTCTGCAGGTACACCTCCATGCGAGCGGCCAGGCTTTTACTGCTAAGAAGTGTTAGCCTTCCCCAAATATAAGTCATTGGTTATTCCCTGAGCAGCAGTGAGAGCCACACAATTTCTTATTTTAAAGACAGGAAGCTGAGGTAAACATGGTTTATGCCTATGCATTGCATTGTAATATGACACAGAAATATCTGTCTTGAATACCAGAAACTAGACATCATGGCTAGCTCTTTACTCTACTGAGGAGATGAATTAAGTTATGATGATAATCAATGCTTTTCAACCTAGCTGGTTTAAGCCAGTTGAGGAATCTCTGCAGTATGTGACAGTTCATTGCTGCTCCCCAGACAGGATCTTCATGTAGAAAGAAACTGTAGATAACCAGATGCAACAGCTATAGCTCTACTTAAAACATGTAACATATATATTTATCTTTTATATATAGAAATACAAATAAATGAATAAAATTCATAAATATAATCCTTCTAATTTACCTGCTGACAGGTCGGACAAGGATGAGTGTATGCTGAACCAGTGACCATTTGAACTTTTTCTTCACAGCTGTTCAAGTCCTTGGATTTGGTCACATACACTATGTTTGCTCTCTTGTTTTCCTGAACTGTGTAGGTAGTATTACAAATTCCTCCAATGCTAGCCTGGCAAAAATTAGATGGGATCAGAGAACGTTTACCCCTAAACAGAATGTTTTCCCCTAAGCAGAATGCCTTGAGTTCCCCATATAAACTGTCCTGTTTCAACTGCCTAGCTTGAAAACTCGTTAGAGGTGTATACTTTTTTAACCATAGTACTCTCCAGAAGCCAAACCAGGATGACTTTCTTCTCTTTCCTACATGCACAGGTGATTGTACACTAAGTCAAATCAGAGTTTCACTGAGAGAGCTAGAATGTTCAATAGCTTCACTGCAACAAGAATTGGAGCCTCAGAAAAGATGGATAGTAATTTCCAGATAGAACCGTGAATTATACAATATGATTTGAAGAATATTAATAAAAAAAATGCCAAAACAATGTGATCAGTCAGAATAAAAAACTCAACAGCAAAGTATTTTAAGGTTGGAAACGACATTCTGCCCCTAAAATTTGCTTTTATAGACAGCTTATAAATGCCTATAGAACAGGTCTTGGAATATCAGGCAATCCATCACAATGCCAACAGCAATAATTAAAAAGAATTTCAGAATAGCAGAGTTCTGATTGCAGGTTTTCTCGAGTTTGCAGTTTAACTGAGATCTTCAATAATATTTCAAGCATATATATTCATAAGAAGTCTTAAATCAACTCAGACAGGAGATTTTGGAAAGCAAAATATCCGATTGCATTTTAGAAGGAAGGGTTATTTTCATGATTTTTTTTTTATTGTTATTGATAATGTAGCTGTTCCAGAGAGGAGCTCTGGGCTATGTCAGCTAAGTCAAATGGTGATGTGATAGTTTGCAAGGGAAGATATACCTGCTTTAACAGTACTCCTGGGGCACTGGGGCATCACTAAGGGTCAGAAGCATGACCACATGTCCAAAGACTTGCACTCTGCAAGCACAGCTATGGGGGCTGCTCTGCAGACTGAGCTAGAGCCATTTAAACTTTAAATGGGAATGCCCAGCCTGCAGGTCTTAGAAGGATGAAGTAGCCTTTTGCTATAGCTGGACTTCTAGAAAGTGCTATTTAGGTTATGGCTCGCTCAGGTATCTTACCCTACCCTCTGCAAAGCTGCGAAGCAGACTGTCCCAGCTTAGTCACTTAAACCTATCTGCCATTTAGACTCCCCTTCTGCATTTTGGGACTTATAATGGTTGTCATCTTTTATAGAGTGACTTAAGACTGTCAGGCAAGGGTGCCAATGCTCATAAAACCATCTGATAAAAGCAAAGAAAACTTGGAAAAGATTTTAGGAGGTGAAGTCACAAATATTGCTAAGCAATAAGAGCAGGAGATATTGCTAACTGAATTAGAAAGAATGAAGACGTTGAACTAGATTATGAGAAAATAGCTTTGCAAAATATATGATGCCACCACACAGGTTTTTATGTGCAATAAGCAGCATGAAAATACTAAATCATGTAGCTCCTTTCTCAGAAAGGACTCTATTCATATAAAATTATATTTAAAAATATTTAAGTTGCTCCAGTCTGCATTTCCAATAAAAATAACATGAAAGCACAGTAATTTCAAGGATTTTGCTGATCTCTGAATCACATACAGTCTAATCAATGTAAATATGGTTTTGCAAAAAACTAAATACATTGCAATTTCTATGGTGAGTAGTAATATCAGATGATTTACCTTTACTAGGATATTAAAACCTAAAAAACGGGAAATTCCAATAGAACTGCAGCTGTCAAAGCTGTTACAAACAATATCATGGCATATATACTATTTTCCTCCTAAAGTAGGAGCTAGAAGAGATTAAAGTATATTTGATTGGTAGAAAAGTAAAATTGGTATTATTTTAGCTTTAATCTTATGTTGCGCATTTAAGCCTGTTTTAACACAGTATTCAAATTTTATTTAGGCTTCTGCTTTCATATAAGCTTACTTATACTACAATAATTTTATAAAGGTCTAATGCTGCAGATGCACTTTCTAAATAATTTGATCAGCTGGATTAAAAATATACTTATTTTTCTGCCCTGTTTACCTACAGCTCAATCAGATGATGTCTCAAAAATAATGACTGTCTCCTAAGCTTAAGCGTTTCTTTTTACTGAAGATTATATCAACAAAGTATTCAGAAAATGGAGTAAAAGAATCAGAAGAGAGGGCTTATTTAGTGACAAAGCAACCGTAATGGGCAAGATGAAATGCTCACCTCCTGGAAGCTGTATGAGTTATGCATCTTCTTTACACTCATTTCGAACAGACTCAAAACTCCTTTACAGATGTTGAGACCATCCTCTGAGACAGTCTCAGGAGCCATAAGGTTTCCAACGTGGCCATTGCTATACTCAAATTTGATGGGATTACTCAGTTGTCCTGTTAGCGCCTGAGTCAGTTTGAGCGACCGAGAGAATGAGCTCGTAGGCCAGACACCGTTGTATTCGGCTGCTTCGATTGAGTGAATCTAGAAGAGACAGGAAATATAATTTCTCTTTTTTTTCTACTAACTTTTTTCAATGCATACAAATAAACAGCGTAAATATCATCTAGAGTCCTATTTACTTCAAAAATATAATTTTAAATAACACAAAGCCTCTTTAATGATATAACTTAACTTTCAGTCTACAGGTAACATATACATTTATATACATATATGTTGAGAAATGCAGATGACTGTACTGATGTTTCCAAGTCACTGTATGTTCTATTTAACAGATAATCCCTATTGACAAAGGTTGACTTGCATGAAAAAAAAAAAAAAAGAAAAAAAAAAAAAAAGGCAAGAGAAGAGCTGCATGAAGCAGGTTGCCTTCACCCAAAAGCAGGATGGAAGATCTGCTGGAAATTGCAGGAGAAAATTAATGTTGCATATAAAACATCATTAGCTCCTGTTGTGAACTCTGGCATCTTCCTCAGCGGGGTCACAAAGCACAGGCAGGAGTCAGAAACTAATAACGACATGGCTGCTGGGCCAGCCACGTGTCATCATCAGAGGAGCACTGGAGAGAGGTTACAAGAAGTGTCCTTCCCCATGTATTTTTCTGTACAGTGTGAGAGCCAAAGGCTCAGGCCAACTGGTACCTGCCCTATTCTGCACCTAGTCCTCTACTCTTAAACCTGGGATCAGCCTAAGTCAGCAAAAAGTTATGCTGTGTATAACTTGAACTATTTCTATACCATGTGAACGGAGCTTGTTTACTTTTTTTGCAACACTTTAGGCCTGGAAAAGTGATGCAAAACTCAGATCAGTTTCCCCAAAGCCACACCAACTAAATCCTCATGCAGCAAATCACTGGAGACTGCACTTTCATATTTATTTTTGTTACTTTTTTCGCAGAGATCACTGCCAACCCCAGTCAGTGAAGTTTACAGAGGACGCGGAGAGGAGCAGGTCCCTCATGCTACCTCTCAGACACGCTTCTGGCACGTCATGTAGGGGCAGGCTGAGGACGATGCTGCGGGGTCACTTCCAGCAGCTCCCCCAGCCTCGGGGCCCACGCAATACGCTGCCTGCTGCGGCTTCCAGCACTGCAGGCGCTTCAAACTGGCGGGCTTGTGAGGAAAAAACTGTCAGCTGGAAACCACCCAGGGAGCAGGGCTTTTTACTTGGGCTGAATGTGAACTAGTAGGCTAAAGATGAAAGATTAATTCTCTCAACAATCCCTCCAGCCTGTCTAATTTAAATGTAACAGCAGTAAACTAAACTTTTCGCAATGCAGAAGGGAATATATGTATCATTACCTTTCACTTAGAACTTGCCCAAAATCTTCTTTCTTTTCTCTCTTTTTTCTTGCCAGAAAATGTTTATTTTTTCAAACTGAAACCTTTCTCCAAGTGCACCAGAACAGGTGAAGCAGTATCAGAAAGATCTGGGGAACAGGAGGCAATTTTGGGGGAAGATGTACCCCAGCACAGCAAGGGCTGTTTCACCAGGACTGGTGGGGCAAAGACAAGACGTGGTCCTGCCTCCTCTCTGACAGGGATGCCTTTTACTCACCAGCACTGATGTACAGCTTCTAGTTGCTTGGGTTTTGCCCCACTCCCCCCCACCAAAAAAAATCCAGACATGTTCAAAGCTCATTGAAAAGCATGCTTCCTGTCTATATCTATTATAATTTGCAACCTACAAAAATACCTAGTAGCAGAAGGCTAGTTGAGACTTGGAAGCAACAGCATTTACAGACATTAATCAGACAGTCAACTTTTTTTTTTTTTTAATCTGCAGTTTTCAATTTGCAAAATAAAAGCTTTTAAGACGACTATTTTTCTTCTGCATATACAGAAGACAGAGCAGAATTTTTCTAACACAATTGAGGGATATGTTTCAATACATTCATTAGCAACACGTAAAGGTTTCTGTTAAGGCAGAAGTGTTTTTCATGTAATCAGAACTCTTAGTAATTACTCAGCATGCAGTAAAAATATACAATTGAGGATGACAAAGGGTGAAATTTAGGGCCCTGCAGCAAAAGAAGTAACCAGTAGACATTAATTATGCTAAATATTGAATCACATCCAACTACTGCTGCATGTTTTATTGCTTTTTGTTTTCTGGTTACGAAATCAGGTGATTAAATAATCCAAGGTTGTACAGTTTGGAACAATTGGATTGATCCAGTAATAAATTATTGTTCATTTCAAATTACATTCCACTGTCTCCCTGACCATAAAGCAGAAGAAATCCTTCAAGCCTAAGGTTGGCTTGAGCTGAGAATTACCTAGCAAAGTGCAAATAGAATTCAGGGCACTGAATAAAAATAATAGTGTTAGTTACATTCTGCCTGAGTAAGCACAACATCTGACGAAAGTTAATTACTTCCAAAAAGCTTTTTTTAAAAAAATAAATAAATAAAGAGAGAGAGAGAGAGTCAAGTATGAAGGTAATTTTACCTTTCAAATTAGATACATGCTCTTACCCTAAGAAAACAAAGTTTTGGCCCAATACGACTAATTTCCACTTTACTTCTCATTCTTATTCCAGCTCTTGCAAGTCCTTTCTCTGGAAGTCCACTGAGAAGTATACTTTCATAATTATATGTAAAAGCCTTGTTTTCACTGAAATCAGGTTCTGCAAAGAAATAGTTCCAGCAAAACATTATACATTATGTATACAATAAAATACCCCTATTAGTATGAAGGAGAAAAGATGATTTTTTTATATTTTTATATTGCATCTGAAGAAAATAAGAAATTTTAAAAATCATATTAAACATTGATATATTTTTCAGATTTTGAGTTTCATTTATTCTAATTATATTAGCTGATAGGAATATTACTTACGATAATTAAGATGCTGGCTCCCTGAAAGAGAAGGGGGGAAAAAAAAAAAAAGTGATGAAGTGACAAAGCAAGAATAATACAAAATTTCATATATTTTAGTATGAAAAGCTACCTCTCAGCTTGCACATATGGTGTAACTCTTTCCAGTTAACTTGGAACATAACTTAATATAACCAAAAGTCATAAATTGAATTTTCCTATAAAACTTTAAAGCTTGTATTGATAAATGAATCACATCTAGATTCTGAAACCTTTTTCTGACTCTTATTATTTGAAATCATCAAGGTAGATAAGTTACTTACCCACAAGGGTTAAAGCCAGGGCTAGTATCAACTCCCTCATGGTGGGGACAAAGTAAAGGTGAACATGTTGAGTTCTCTTTTATAAAGGTGTGTGCTATCACATGTTTCTTTTGGCATGTTGATTTGATAAATAAGTGTATTTTAGAATGTGTATTGATCAATCAAAGGATAAACATTTCTAACAGCATGAATGCTGACAACTTAAAACTTCATGATGGCAACTAATTTTACTCTGCGTGTAATACACAGGATTTATTTTTGAAATATCTTAATTCCTATTTTTCAGCTTCTGAACGCTGCAGTTATACAATAAAAGAATAATTTGGATATTAAAAAAATCAAAATAGTTCTTCAATCATAACGAGATTAACTTGGCCAATCATAGCTCTAACCATGCTTTTGATGTCCTGTTGAATTACTCTTGCTGAGGACCACAGCCTTGTTTACACATCTTAATCCTTAAGAAGGATACCTACTTGCAGAGGGAAATTTGTGACTGATTTTACAGTATTATATTTGAGATTCCTTTAAGCTCATAGTCATGCGAGGAAAACCATCTTTACACAGTTATCTATCACAGCTTTCTTTGCAAGCATATCTTATTGCCTTCACCTGGGAAAGATTTTCTCGGTATGCCCTTCACATCAGGTTCTAGCTAATAATCAAGATTTGCATTATAAAACAGGAGGAAAATTAATTTGCTTATGAGATGGTTCTAATAAAAAACAATACTTATGTTTCAAAAAACATAAGGACAGTCAAGTCCTCAATAGATTTTGGCTGCAGAGGTGCTTGGAAAAATGTATCTAAAAATTAATTATTGTAACAACATTCAGATCCATTCAGCAAAAGTGTACATTTAGTCATGAGTGAATTTGCTCCGTGCACTCAATTATACCTACTTTGGGAAACAGTTTAGCATTCATTTTAACATAAAGCTTTCCTTTTGGCCAAATGGCAAACTTAATACGACGTAGAAAGCATCTCCTTTCAGCGTCCAGGCACAGGGGTGTTAAGGGGGTATGGAAGGAGGATTCAGAAAATCAGAGTAACGCACAGAGCGCTAAACTCTCCCCTCCAGGAAGGACAAGGTTTTCTTGGGCTGCAGCTCTTCACCAGGGACGAGAGAGGTGAAACCAGGGCTTGGTCCAGAAGACTGGGAGCACATTCCTGCGGGTCCCTCTGGCAGCAGCTTTACACTCCTACTTCATTTAGTTGGAGTGATGCCACTGCGACTGCTGAGGAACAGTGAAGCTTCTTGCTGCGGTGCCAGAGTACACGAGGCAGCTCTGGACACAGCTGGAGCACAACCCGGGCCTGCGACCCACCACAAACAGCCATCACAAGCTCCTCTGTGCAGCCCCTCACAGCCAGGATCCCTCTGCAGAATCCCTGGAGCTGAATGGTGGCGAAAGCCAGGGAGTACCACAAGCCGAACAAGGACTACCTCATCTGGGCACCTTCGTTACTGATTCCCCCAGAAATCCTGGGGGCTTTTGACATTCAGAAATCTCACCTTTTCCTTTCATTAACAGAATAGATGTATATCTGGAGGGATAGTCAGATCTTTCTGGAAATTAGATGTAAATTTTCCTAAAATGAAATAATGCTTTGAGAAGTTGGTGCTAGACTACTCCCTCCTTACAAAGGGATCAGTTCATGTACCTTCTGATTCATCCAATTCTGACAGAAAAGGGGAAAGGAGCTATTAAAACTGTCTCAGCTGTAGCATTTTCATACTTTTAAAACCTTCAGTTACACCAGGCTGTCGTTACATACCCATTTACTGAAGGAAGAAATTCCTTGTCGCAGTTGTAATGTCTGCAACCCACAGTGGGAGGAAATGCCCAGGAACAACGCAAAATTCTTAGTACCACCATGCAAAATCCTCCTTGTTCACTTACTCTGCTTTTCTGGTACTGCTAATCACTGACAGAGCTTGACCTCTGCAGTAATTCTGTACTATATTGTATTATTTAACTCAGCAGAGAGAACAAAAATTATGTAACTAAAAATATCAATTTGAGTGATGTTATTAACAGCATATTGAAATAATGTCTAAGGGACATTTAGCTATAATCCTCTCTTTTTTAACAGATCGTTTCTATCTAGGTCTGAGTTCTTAAGAATGAGGACAAAGTGATCTTGACATTGTTGTATCCATTATTACTTTAAAAAGACAAGCTAATAAATTCAGTGAGTGGAAAGGAGAAGCCCCTAGAACTGGAGGGTCAGAGCACTGGGCTCCAGCCTTTTCTACAAAGCAGGCAGGTCCTCCTAGCTAGCTCTGAGAGAAAAACAGGCAATCTGTCAGTTCAATAAAATGAGTAAGAGGAGGAAGGATGTTCTTTAAAGCCATGATGATGGCATAGTAGTGAATATGAGAATACCAGAAAAATAAATAAAACTCAATTAAACAAGCCTTCTACAAATAACTAATTTGGTTGCAGAGGAAGGGATTTTAATGCGAGTATGGACTTTAGGCACGACTTGCATCATAACTTTTTTGGAGCTATAAACAATCAAGAGAAATTATTAAAAAGTGATGGTAAATATCTAGGATTTTAAGAGAATATGGTGTTGAGTGTAATAGGATGACAGCTGTATAAGAGGGCTTCAGTAAGATGAGGCAGGCTGCTTTGAATTTACAGGGTACTTGTACCATAAATGAAACATGAATGCAGCCTAATTAACCTGATTAGAGCTATTGCTTCTACACTGCAATTGTCTTTACATAACACATTCTGCTTGGGTAACAGAGTCTTATTATCTGCTGTTGTACTGCTGCCGATAGCTCTGCACTCGCCTTGTTCTGTATTCATGTTGCTGAATTATGGTGCAGCGATGCCATTTCCATCCTGCTAATATACAGCCTAACGACAAAGCAGGGATTAGCAAAACAGCTCCCAAGCAATCACAGCTGGTTAAAATACATATAATCAGTTGGCTAAACTAAGTGATTTTTAGCTTTCAGAATTCCTTATTTCTAAAGAAACCTTACTTAAAAATTATATAAAAAAACACAAAAAGCCCTCATACCTATTTTAAATTTAACATGCATTCCTTGAATTTTTTTTCCAAGATATTCAGCATTTGCTATTGTAGCAAAGCCTTCAACACAGTGTTTGATATTCTCTCCGGAGACTCTGGACAGTGTCTAATGAATAAGAATGTGTTATGGGTTGGGCTAAATTGCCATATGCTGATTCTAGTACATTCACAAAGGAATTTTATTTCATTAGCTTGATTTAAAAGGTGATTTTTGATTTTCGCTTTTTATTGGACTTCCATTCCTTTCACTAGAAAGAAACAAAAAGCCCTACTGTTATCCCACTCATGTTGGCACACCACCAGTGGAGTGGTAACTGCAGGAATCAGATAAAATATTCGCAAAATTAAAGAGGTAGGAATGATATTTATATTTTGTCTAGCTCTTGGAAAATACATGATTTTAAAGAAGCTGCTCATATAGTTTTATAGTACAACTGGTAGAATTTATTTTCAATAAATTTGACTTTCATTAATATATGCAGTTAAACTGCAACCATGTATTTGTGCATTTCAATGAACTTCTCAATGGGATTGTTTCTGATGTCTAGCACGGTTCCACCTGTCATTTACAAAAAAAAGAATGAAAGTGAGAAAAAGAGGGGAAGACTGTGGAATTGAAAATTCCAGCATTCTTGATGTGCAAATTAATTACTTCGCTGCAACTTAGAAATGTTTAAAAGCTTTTTTTTTCTTTTTTCTTTTTTCTTAATTCAAATACATAAAACATTTTGGAGCCTTATAATTCACCACCATTGCTATGATCATGAGTTCATGAGCTAGCCTACTAATTAAGCAGCTTTAGGATTTTTCCCCCTTCTTTCAGTATATGCTATTTCCCAAGTCATTCATTAGGGTTAAATGTCAGACAACTTGCCATCTGAGATTTGAGCCACGTCATATTTGAGGACTGGTGTTTGTTATGTAATTCTATTGCACTAGAAGATAACTTCTCCAAGTTTATCTTAACCCTAATTTAGACTTCACGGTCACAGAGTGATTAGCTTTTCCTGTCAGCACCAATGCTGCAAATCAAGCAGCCCTGGAATTTAGCCTTACCCTATCTCCCCCTCAGTGATTTTGGGAATGAAGTGGTGACTGCACAGTAAGACACCGGACAGCCTGTGAGCACTGTATTCAACAATGTTCTTCTACAGGCTGAGGCACTGCTTGTAATTGCAGTCTTGGTTAGAGCTGTACATTATTCAGCGAGAAAAACACTCGTGTAACGTTTCATCGGATATACTGCACATTACAAAATGTTAGCACTGTGTTTGCTCACACATCTTTGCACCGCAGCTTCATTCACCACGACCTGCAAGAGAGGCGAGGGGGAGCCGAGCCGTTCTGCCTGCCCCAGCAGTGAGGAGGCAGAGCACGGCCTGGTGAAGAGGTTTGGAGCAGCCTTCCTGCAGAAGGTGCCACGGCCAGAGGAGCTACAGGGCAGCCAGCACTGCAGAGGGGCCTCTGCAATCCACCACCCTGGTGAGGATCCTCCATCCACAGAATAAGGCCTGAAGGGAGTCTTATGTCTTTCTCCTTTACACTAGGCCAAGTGTATTAAGATATAAAACTGCAGACTCTCCTGAGAAAGGATTTGGGCTTATTATTATTTTCTTTAAGTGTGGAACTGTACAAATACAAAATGAATGCTCTGAATTGTTATTTATTCTGTGGTTTCCCCTGAAAGATGTAAGATTCTTTCTGAAGGAAAGTATTGACTTTTCCCCAGGAGCCAGTATTTCCAGGTATAATGATTATTATTTTTCCATTTTTTAGACCTTCATCTGAGTAATGTACTCCTTCATAGCCCTCGACCACTGTCAGAGCATGATGGATCTGGATTAGTTTTCTGTAGTAGAAAATCAGATAAGTTTATGACATCAGGATGCAAGCTCAGTATAAACTTACTCTAGGTACAGAATACATGAGGAGTGCGATGCCTTCGTTTCACGACACTAGGTCACTGTGACACCAGGTCATGGGTCAGATAAGATAAGCAGTGTATTATTCCCAAGGAAGGAGAAGATAATACTTTGCCAGGTCAAATAAGAGGCATTGACTTTAACCTCAAAAAATGCAAAATCACCTATCAGTATGTAATCAATGACTTGGACTTGCAAAGATTCAAGGGTTTAATCATATAAAACTGAGAACATGGTTTTGTTTTTAAATTAACATGAAAGTTAGTTCAGTAATAAGTTGAGCATCATGTTTTGTTATTTTGGAAGAAAGCTGCTACATGTTTATTCCTGTTATAGCATATATTAATCACAATCCCATTCTCTGTGCGAAACGGTTCTAGGTTAGAATGTTAAATGGAGCACTGATATCTATCTATCAGGCAAACCTATACCCTCAGGACAAAACAAATTCTTGAATATACCTGAATAAAGTTATGAAGATTCCCTCCCCACGCCCCACATATAAGAAATGAGGTGAACATATTCTAGTGTCTAGGAGGTGTAGGACCCGGATCCAGGTCTGCAATTTACAGATGATTGTTTTTCTTATCCTCTAAACAAATGCATCTCTCCCATCTTGCAGAAAATTTCTTGCCTATTTGACTTTGTGTTGGAACAATTCCAACCTTCCATGATGAAAACTGTCCTTTGCTGCAGGAGGAATTTTACATGGCCAGAATGATACAATTTCCATTCTGTAGCATGGTGTGTGAAGGCTTAATGTTTAACAGCTCAAATTCTATTTTCAAGGCTTTTTAGTCTGAATATAGGCAAAAGCTAAAGGCACGTTGTGGCTCACTACCCTTTCTACCCCATCCTGAAGTTAATGGGATCTGATCACTGACTCTAGCTGGAGCTATGTCTAGTATCATTGGCACTAATTTGCTCTTTGAGTAATCTCTGTAACTTTATTGCTAACATTCAAGGAATTAAATAGTTCTCAGTATGAATAGGGCTTAAAAAATTTGCTCTATTATATCTAAGAGCATTTTTAAAAGTTCTTTAAGACTCAATAGACTTAAAAAAACAGTAATAGTTAAAATTCATTTCTTTTTGCTCACCTCTAGAGAAAACACTAGGAAGATTATTATTTCCTCAGTGCGTAAAGGCAAATGACAGGGAAAGCAATTTCTTAATTTAATTTTCAAGCAACTTCTGCACTGATCAGCAAATAATGTTGGTCTCAGAACTGAAATGGGACATAATTATTCAATTATTTAATTCTTTAGGGAAGGCAATGGAATAAAGCCAACTAGAAAGATACCTTGGACAGTTTCTGTAGTTTTGTCCTCTTGGCTTTTCTTCCTCCTCTGGCAAGTTAGGTGTAATTCATTCACAGGCCAATGGTTTCTTCTGGGAGAAACTTTATGCAGTTTAGTGAAAGTACACGGAATTGGGTCAGTTTACTTCAGCTGAATATCCCGCCCTTTTTTTAGAAAAAAAACTTAGGAAGATGTTGCTTGATTTTACCTTTTTATTGATGTTGTTTGATTTTACCTTTTTATTTTTCTAATGGTTTTCTAAAAACAACTATATTCCTTTGACCTGATTATTCGCGTTCCATAGAACTCATGTTGAAAAATAAAAAGAAACACAAGAGAAATCCCACAAATACTGTCAAGCACACACTCCAGCATTTATAACATTTTCCCCAGACGTTTTGGACACTGCTGCTAAAGACAATGAATGACAGAAGTAACAGTAAACAGAAATTTGGCATCCTCTGCATTTAAAATCTGAGTTAGGACCTGTCCAACAGCCAACAAAAATTATTTCGCTTCATCCATTTGCAGCTTTCTGAAGTAAATTAGTCAACTGTACAACACCACTGTTTACGTATACCCTTAATAAATAAGTACAGCATATAAGTATGTACAATAAAAATATACATTTAAGCACATGTTTATTTTAATATCCAAGTAAGTATAAAAACATCCTGTACCACTTTGTTCGAGGACCACTTAGCAATTGTCCTACAGCCAAGGTACCTGTGGCTGCTGCCTAACATTCAGATGAAGCAGAACTGCCAATTAGCAGAACCCAAGAATCTTAACACCATGTATTTTTGTGTAGCTCCTGGGCTTTTGGTATCCCCAGAGTGCCTAAGCCGTTGTTCTAATAAATTATAGCGATGTCATTGCTGAATTTAGAGTCAAAAGATGCTATGATTTAAGGTAGAAGAGATGGTACTAAATAATTCAGTGTCTTTCTGGAAGGTAACAACCCTGTAACCTCTTAGTTCTCCTCACTAACAAGTCTACAAATAAATTTTGCTAGGAGAAGCTGTGGAGAAGTATGGGAATAGCTCATCTTCCAGGCATAGAAGTAACTGCTGGTAACAACAAAGAGAAATTAAAATACAAGACATACAGCTGTAAAAGAAAATATGCTCTACATGAAAGCACATCAGCAGTTCCATCTATAATTTCCATTCACCCAAAATGCAGAGAAGTGTATGGAAAGATAAAAGGGAGTGACAGCAGTGCATGTACCAGGACTTGGGCAATGTCTGGGGAGAGGGTAACAAATGCTCTGTCTTAATGATGCATGGAAAAGAAACTCATCTTGGAGTAAAGTTTGAAAACCAGGCCAGTCACAAAAAAGAAGAAACACAAGCAAACAGGCTATCGGCTCAAGTCTCACAAAGTTTTCGCTAAATAAAACTACCACATACATACCAGTTAGTGGTTAATAAGCTCTCAAATTACTGAACGGTCTACACTATATGTGGAACTGCATATCGAAGAAGGTAATTACAGAGGCAGCCAGTTCAAAGAAGAACATTAAAGGTATTTCTAGAAATGTCTCTGACTCAAAGGAACAGTTTAGTGATAGTCTTAAAATAATCTGCCTTTTCACCTTGAAGTCAGAACAAATGGCAGTGCACTGCCAGCTAACAAGTAAATTGCCTCTTACCCATGGAAAGGGCAAGACCTCTCCACAGATCTTCAAAGGGGACCTGGATTAAGTCCCTGAACCTTTGGCTGTGAGAAATAAGGTGCCAAGAATCACCACCAAAGGTAAAGTGAGGCAGTGTGTTTTTTAAAAGCAGCGGAAGGACCATCGTGGAAGTTGCCTTGAATGGCTCACGAGGAAACAGTAGCATGAGGGGGAGTAAAGGTCTGTGAGATCCATGCGAGGGGACAGGTTCAGGTAAGTTGCCAAGTTTTCCAGTCCTTCATATGGAGCACATCTTCCTTCACTAAGAGCATGGAGAGAAGCTCTCAGGAAGCCAACAACTTCTTCAGCTTGACCTGGAGAGAAGGGAAGGGACACCAGTGCTCCCAGGGCCATTTGATTCCTAGTCATTCATTTTGTTCTGCAGCTTCAACCCAAACCAGGTGTTTTTGTCCTACTCATGATGCTTAATTGGAAACTTACTGGTTTTGTAAAGAGACTCTCAGATGTCCTCAGTAGACAGACTGAAAGAATGGGAGGAACAAAGGGACTTAAACTGATACCCACAGGTGTTATGTTGTCTGTTGTATTACCTTGTATTACATTAAGTAGTTTATTTTTGGCTATCTTGTGAAAAATGATTTGGATTAGCCCATGTAAGCAAAAGAAGATAGGGAGAACTTAAAGAAATTAAATAAATATACACCAAAAACTACTTTAGAGTAGTTTTGAGAACGATCTATGAACAACTTGAAACAACACAATAAAAGAGACAAGATATATTTTGAAAGATAACATACAGAGAAATATATACTTCTCCAACATGAAGTCTATTTAAAATTCTTCAGAGGAGAAGGCTTTAGAAAGGTATCTACTGCAGTCTCTTTTCTGAAGCCAAGAGCAAGTGTACAATGCAGAATAAAGGAACCAAAAATATATTTTTTTCTCTTTGATCCCTCCCCGCATCCCTCAGAACAATATAGGTATTCTCTTTTTCTTAATCTTGCACTTCTGGACTTAATCTGCACTCTGAACTTGATATATTCTGTTTTTTTCCCCATTGTCTTTTCTCTCTTATCTAGAAGAGGTTTTCTAACATCAGTCTCCATTTTCAGCCTCTCTCTTTATGGCATTGTAGACACAGTGACTCTGTCCCAAACTCAAAGCTAAATGAGAAGCTCAGTACAACAATATCCCTCAGATGGTTCCTTTCTCTCTCAAACAAGTCATGCTGCAGTTCTCCAAGCTGCAAGTAATTTTCTACACAGACTTAGACTGTACTATGAACAAGAATGAACAGAACCAGAGAGAGGAGTAGTCTCAGCTGCCTAGAGGATGGAAAGGGAACTTTATTTAAACCATCCTTTAGGTGCTGCTGCCTCCTCCTGCAGCGCGCTGACTACACCACCAGTCAGACTTTTACCTTGTTCCTTCCCCTCCTTTATATACTCAGAGATTCAAGAGCCACTAACTTCCCAAACCTCCCACTAAACAGTACTTGTTTACCAGATATGTTGCTAGCATACACATAAACCCGCCCAAAAGCCAAGCTGTCCATATAAAATCATCTTTGCGTCTTCTTTGCCTGCGTGCCAATTATCAGCAGCCTAGCTGGTTAATGGCAGCCCAGCAGAATGCAAATGCCCGTCACTAGAAATATGCTGCATTTATCCCATAGGGTTTTCAAATGGGAAAAAGCCCAACTTTGTTCCCACATTTCAGCATTAAGGATCAAGAGAAAGCAAGAAACGGCAATTATATAGCACGACAAACGAGGGACCTGATTCACTTGCTGCAGCATGCAACTTAATTCACTTGCTGTGGTGGAAGGAAAGAGCGGCCAGTGGGGACACAGCAGGAGAGACGGGAACGCTGCCTTGCGAGCTCCAAGTGCCTCACTCTTCCAAACAAAGCTCACAGTTTGTGTGTGAAGTACCAGAGACAACAGTTAAGGTGTATCTGCTTGGAGGAGGTTAACAGGAAAGGCATCACTCTCAGCATTTCTGTTTCTTTCTATATTTCATTAGATAAGAACTCTCCAGCAACAATATATCTTAACCTCATTAGCAGGCTCTGACAACTGCTTTCTCTGCAGCGTTGCTTCCTCCAAATGTTCATGATCAAGAAGGCCACAGTTCAGTTTTCCCTTCCCTGATTTTATTCATTTTTTAATATGAAAGCCTGCAGTATGTAATGAACAGTTGCTGCCATGAGCACACTGCGAAGTGTCTATGTGACGATTATCTGAGAGGTTCACAGTCTTTCACGTTCCATAGCAAAGAAGTGAGCCTTTGGGGCACCTCAGAAAGTTTTAAAACACTTGATTTCATTCAGGAAAGAATCAAAGTGTTGTAGTAGAAGAAATTGTCTTTACACACATTAAAAAAAAAAAAAAAGGTTTCTAAAAGGATCCTTTAGTTAGATGACAGAAAACCTGCATTTTGTAATACCGCAGGGGTTCTTTTAATAAGTCACTGAAAAGTTCCATTTGACGAGTTAAACCTTGATTTTTTTTTTCATACTTATTATAGCCAAGGAGGTGCTAACCTAATACAATGGGCAAAGGAGTGTTATCACAATACAATAGAGCAGAGTTAGTACAATAGCGGGCAATAAGGGATCGCACTATAATGAGTGACAGAAGCAGTGTCTCCAACAGAAGAAGCATGTTTCAGAAAAGAAATGTGTTTGGTTTGTTTCTGGCCATTTTATAGCTGCAATTTAGCCCAACGGAATGACCTCAAGATACTTAAGAGTCTTCTATAGAAAGTGGAATGATCATTTCAAAGGTTGTCTCTGTCTAACCTGGTAAATTGGAATTATATTAGTAGCATTATGCTGGGGCTTATTTTGGGCTTGTGTTGCCCACATTGATGCACAGAAGTGTTTAACAGGCTAGGGGAGAGAGTTGCTTCTAGCTCCCGTTTTATTGTATTTGACAGCAATCTGCAATTAATAACATGTCTGCAATCACCTTTTATTCTGTGGGCTTCTGGTATCTATTTGCATGACCCTTACTATATTCATGGCTCCCCAAGTCACCCTCTTCCATTTATATTCACTTTCCACCTCATGCCCAAATTTTAAGGCTGCAGCAGCATCAGGATTGTCCTACTGAAATCATGAGAGAGATGTATTTTGCTAGAAGAACATTCCCATCCACCACATCACTGTAAAGCACAATGTGCGCAAAGGCTTCTCAAAAGAAATTCATACGATGTGCTATATGTAAATCTCCACAGGTATTCAGCAAACTAAACTCTGTAAATGTATGTGACCTACTTTTTCAGATTGTTTAGCACCTAATAGTATCCCTGCTGCCAATCAAACAGCAACTGCAAATATAATATATGCCCTTGATCTGAGAAGAACAGAACTGTCTATGGATAACTTGAATAATACTTGGGCAAGGTAGAGGAGAAAATGAGATGGGTAAGAGTTCGATTTTACAGCAGTTGTATGTATGAATCCTTTGCTGTGAAAAGTACTGCTCATTCCCTTCGTAAGTGGCCAGACTGAAGTATGTGGGGTAGTGACATTGAGCATAATTGTAATATACAGAGATACAATCTGGGATCGCTTAAATATTCATGTGACAGGCATCTGAAAGTCCAAATAGCACCCTTCCTGAGTGATAACCAAAAAGCCCTAATACAAAGCTTCTTTCCTACAAAACAGTGACATGCTTGAAAATATCTGTCAGCGATCATAATGTATGATGCACTAACTTTTCTGATGTAGATATGGAACAGGGGCAAACAACGTGCTGTTGAAGATCCT
>NW_010577044.1:154898-165438 GCF_000705375.1 Tinamus guttatus | reverse complement strand
GGACCAAAATTTTTAAACAATTTGAATAGTTTCATGTTGAGGGAAGAGAGGGCATTCGTACCTAGCAGCGAAAAGCTCCTCAGTAGTGCATAAGCTTGAATTCAGACATGACAAAACACAGCAAAATTAGGAACATCACTAGCAGCAAACAACTCTTTTGGCTTCAGTAAAGCCCCATTTATAGATACTAAGAAAAAGAAACTGTGAAATATTTCTGAGTTCTGACTGCTAAAGAGCCTGCAGGAATTAAAAAGCTGGTTTTAAGGCAAACAATATGGCCTGAGAAGAGGTAGTTTAAATTCATGGTTCTATGTTGCTCCTCGACAAATCGCTTGTAATATAGAAAATGGGTAACATGTTATGGCTATAGGATTATAAAGTTTTAAGACAAGGAAAATCTCTCACTAGGTGAAGACTCTGCATTTACCCCAAAGCAATATCTTTCTTGACTGAGAGATGGAGGTATCCCTATAGTAGAAACACAAAAACAAGTACGTTTGTCTCCTGTCAACCTGATACAGATAAACACTCATGCTTTTTTCTACTTCATTTGTGCATGCCAGGCCAGGTGAAGGGTGTGTGAAATACCCTGCCCAGCCACTGGCCAGAACCTCCAGCTGCCTCAAGGCACTGGGTGCTGCAAACACTTGTGTATCCTCCTCCCCAGCTCGACTGCATCACTCCCAATGAGATGTGAGATTAGATACACAGATTTTTCTTCTGCACCTGGCTTACTTGTGTTGCATACAATCCTTACTAGTAACAAAGGGGCTGGTAACAAAGAAAATGAACCATAAAGGGAAGGGAAAGTAGAAAAGGAAGAGGAACTGATGGAAGAAAACAAAATGGTCAAGATATTTCAGTGGTGAACAGCAGTTGCTCCTCAAGTCACTGTTGGGAGAAAGGAATAGATTTGGGTGAGCAATGCTTGAATCTACTGATGGTTCTGAAACAGAAGATTAAGTGGAAGAAAAATACAAAGACTTAGGTAGCAGAGATCTTTCAAGCAGCAGGATAAAAGACATTCTCTTGCTCCCTCCAAGCCAGGAACAAATGGTGTTATTCTAGTGTCGTAATGTTCAATGCTTATCCCAAGTGTTTTCTGCTTCATAGTTTGGCAATGGCTACATCAGAAGCCTGATTATTGAAACAAGTATCTGCAGTTCAGAAGAGGCACAAAGGATAACAAACCACAAGGATCACAGCATTGTTTTTTTTTTCTAGTCATCACTCAGTGCAAGACAAGAATTGTCTTATGCCTGTTTGATGCTTCATGCAGCCTTCACCATCCTCCTTTTCTAGTCCTTTTCTCTTTCACAGCTCCCTATGTCCACATAACTGCTCTGCTTTGGGACATAAAGCAGACACATAGAATGAGAGCTAATGGTTTCAGGAGATGCAAATGCTTTTCGCTCATTGTGCCGAAGGAAGAGGGCACAGGTTAAAAAACGAACTGCCCCCACTGTCAGCCCTATTCTCTCCCCTTTTCAAGGGGCACTGGGGGTATAACATGATGAAAAGACACGCTACAGATGGATAAAGCATGGCAAGAGGTTTTTAATCTGCCTCTAATTAGACAAAGAGATAGAAAGGACAGCAGTTTCTGTACATTTGGGGGAAAGTTTATTTGGCAGGGCATTTGAAACTCACTTTTTTTTTTTGTTTAATAGCTTACAAAAGACAGTATACTATAAGACTGAGTGTTTATGATCTGTCTTTGAAAGGGACTATGAGATAAAGAGTTTGGTGAAGACAGTTTCAGATAATGCCTGAAAAGACTGGCAAGAGTGAGGAAGGCAGCACTGAGCTTGGCCCTTAACCTTGGGGGACTCGGAGCTGACCACCCTATGTCTGTTCCTTCTGGACAACTGGTGTTACCATTTCACCATGGAAATTCAACAGTTATCTCCCACATTCCTGTGCTTTTGGCGGACAGCAGCAACTTTAACTTTATACATACAGACATATTTATTATTAAGGGAACCCAACTTCCCATTAAGTGCCTCTCAACTCAAATAGCTCTGATTGTTCTGTCTTAAAGATGGGAGGTGTGCTATTTCTTTTTTCTTTGTGTTTGTGAAAGCACATAGAAGAGACCTATACCACCAAAGACAACTTTTCTTACTTCTTATCCTTTAAAGACTCTGCAAAATGTTCCTATTTAATAACAGTTATCTTTATGTAGTAGCTGGATCTTTTCATAAGCTAATAGTCGTAAAGCACTACTTTGCTTAATGATACTATTTTCCCCAATATAAAACAGGGCTAATGGGTGTCAAATGTGAAAGCAATATTCGTGCAATTTATCACTTAAGCCTTCTTTCACTCTTTTGGGGTGAATTGTTGTATTTTTAAAGGGGAATTGATTGCCTTGAGTGAATTCTTTTATTCTTTTACATTAACAATTCATGAATGAAGCCAATAGCTGCAACACAATCTTCAGTTCCTTGTCCCACCAATAACCTCAGCTGTGTCCTGGAGGGTAAACTCACACTGCATCAATCAACCGCCTTCCTGGTCTGCAGCACAGACATGTGAACTGTGGCTTACACTATGTTCTTGTTTGCTCTCTTGACTTCTGGCAGTTAGGAACTGCACAAAAATGAATTAACTGTTACCAAGTTTCCTGGCATGCTGTACTTTACATGACTTGAAAGCTGCATTACAAGAAAGAACAAAGAATATGGATATTTACACTGAGTTTCATAACCAAATAATCCTCCTACACCTTTATTTTCTGCTGTCCCTCTATTCCTCCCATCATTAAATGATAGGGAAGTCTAGTTAAATGAAGAAAGATTTGGGGAGACGAAAGAAGTCTCAGTAAAGGGAAATTTTAGACTACTTGAACAAGTGAGAGAGGAGAGGAAAAAAAAAATAACAAAAAAAAAGCCCCAACCAAACTGTAAAACTGAACTGCGGAGGGCAGAGGCCAGCAGTTTAAGAATACATTAAGATTGCACCTGCAAATGAGTTCATTCCACTTCTTTCCATGAGCAAACCCTGTCCTTCTATTCCCAAGTGACAAATAAACACATGATGCTGGGCAGGCAGACATCCAAATGCCCAGTGTGACAGAGCCAGGCGCCTGCAGAGCTTGTGCACAGAAAGTGGCAGCCGTGATCCTGGTGGAGTCCGCTGCTGGCAGGCAGACTGATCCAAGTGTGTGTGGATTAGCTGGCTTTGATTCACTGATAGAACTGGTTTCTAGCACATCCATCTCCTCACTGCTGCTGCCTCCTTTCCTGAAAGCTACTTTTGCTCAACACATTTACCTCCTTTACCTTTTTTAATTTTTTTTGGCTCAGAGTGCCCACATCAGCGTGTTTGTGCACGTGTGCGTGGAGCCCCTCAGCCATCTGCTTTTCTCATTGTGGTTTCTCTCCAGGCTGACTCAGAAACCCTTCCACCAAGGCCATGTCTACATGCAGATGTCTGAGTGTCTGTGTGGATCTCACTAGGAAAGGGAAGGAAAACCTGAAAATAATGTGCTGTTGCTGTACCCCACATCCACACTTCAATATACCTCTCCTGACAGGGGGACAATGTTGGTAGCACACCCCAGGCTGTACCAGGGGAGATGCAAGCTGAGGGTGTTGCTTTGACTCTGTGGACACCTGACCACATTTACCCACTCAGCACTGCATTAGCAGTGTCACTGCACAAAAGGTCACTTCTAAAATGTGGTGCTGATTTTCAGCTCATTTATACCAGATGTGTTATTATTTTGAAACTACCATATTTTAATGCACATCTCAAGGGAAAAAGGCAAAAGTCCCTGTTTGCTTTAAGAAAAAAAAAAAAAGAACGAAAAAAAGCTTTCATTAGAAATAATATTTTTGATGATCAAAACCTAGTAAAACTCAAAGTGCTATTTTGTTTTCTCAGAGAAACAATAAATGAAGAAACAAATGAATAGCCCACCCTTGTCATTGAAACTATATTTAAGAGAAGCTGTTAGGGCTTCAGTTTTGAAGCATTTGATGGAGACTACTTATTTGCAGATTGCAGGATAACAAGCACTACATCTGAAAACATAAAATCCATGATGACTCTTCTTACAAATGATCTTAAGAGAAGAGGACCAGTACCAAGAAAAGAAAAAAATTAAAGAGGCAGAAAAAGGATGCTAGACCTGCAGGTTATATAAATGAAAAGCTCAGAAAAGACCTATGGATTTTTTTTAATTCCTCATCACCACTTCTTAAAAATCCCCAAGTTGGGGATTTAGTTTGGGGTAAAATAAAAAGAATGTTTCTTTGCCTCTCTCCCCCTCTTTTTTTTATGTTAATCTGAAGTTTAAAACTTTGACCTTCTGAGATGACTTTAAAAAGAAGTTAAGAACTTGAAAACAAGGTGCTGGCATCACAGGGTTATAAGCAGCATCCATAAAATCAAAGAAAACAACAACAAAGTTCTGATGGTGCCATTCACAAAACTGAGCAGCAGCAAGGCTCTGGATGCACAAAGCCTGGACTCAGGTTTCGCTTCTACCAAAGCCACAGCAGAAACATTAACTTAGGTCTCCTTGCCTATGCCCATGCCATATCGTCAGAAAAACATTTGACAAGATTTTGATTACATGCTCATTAATGGGCAATTTGTAAAATAACGTCTATAGTTCTAAGCCAAAATCAGGGTTCCATGTATGCTGGGCAGCACTCAATGGATGGCCTGACTCCACATAGCGGGTAGAGATCTGCACCCTGTTTTTAAGCAGTGGCAAAGATGTTGAAAGGCTAAAGGTTTCTCATCTGTCCACGCAATCCCTAGAACTGAGCTCGAAATCCCAGGACCCCAAAGCCAGAGGCTTTTCAGAAAAATATTCCATAATATGCACTACAAAGACTCTCTCTGCTGTCCCTGAACGTCTTTGCTCTTTGAACTGCTGGTGCTGAGGCTCCAGGAAAGCACGACCCACGTAACCTTGATTGACAAAACGTTCTACACGGACAAGGGCAAGGCAAACCTCCCCAGACTGGGCTGCAGTGTCATAAACGTTTCCAGGATTGATGATTCCCTCCAGAGGCAGACCCATGCTTGGCTGTCCTTGCTGCATACCAGTTAACACCAAGTCACTCCACAGCACAACTGTGTGTGCACGCTTTGGGGTGACCTCCTGTTTTGTGATATCCATCAGTGAAATGTTCTGTGGTAGTGGCTGTCTGAAAATCATCTGGTACACGAATTTTCACTCCGATTTCACTAAATCCAATCAATAAGGGCACAGAAGTTTAGTCTTCTCATATATCTGCTCTGTGAACAAAGTAAATTAAATATTTGTGCAGCTTTTCCTGATTCATTTTCAAGGGCCTGACCAGTAGTTGGAACATGCCAGTAGTTAGAAGGAAGGCACTAATGACAATCAGCATTAACGTGCATGAACTGCAAAATTGCTACTTTTCCTGAACATTCCTAGAGAGGAAAGCAAATCGAAAAAGAAAGCATACTTGGGGAGAACGCAGGGGGGAAAAAGATCTTGAAAGATTCAGTTGGCCTAACTTAGTATTGTACTCTGACGCTGGACACCTACTGAACACTTAGTTCTCATTAAATTTAAGAATTACTGACAGATGTTCAAGTAAGTGCATACCCTAACAATAACAAAATTTGCATAGGAACTTGGTGAAAAAAATGTTCTCTGCATAAAATACTAATAAGTGCATTTTAGGGGATATTTTTTTTTCTTATAAACATAAGCCAATCGTGATTACTTTTTAATTATGGAAAGATTAGACAGAAAAATGAAGCAATTGTTCACTGTGTCACATAAGAAAGTTAGGAAAAATCAAAAGAAAGAGCAGGTAGCAGTTTCAAAACAAAAGGAGATACTTCTGTACCAAATGCAGCAAGCTCTGAGGCTCCTTGTCACATGCTGCTATGGATATTGAAACTCAAAAAGTAATTGGAAAAATCTGAAGCAAATATCCATTAAGACTACTAAAAACAAAGTCACCACTACAGGATCAAAAGAGACCCAATGCTTCCAATGGTGGCACTGAGAAAATATCACATTTTTTATTTTCTTAAGCATATTCCCTGGTATCATCTTTTAGTGTCTCACAGACAAGACTCGTGGGTAGATGAATAATAAGAGTACTGCTTTACGTAGGCAGTACTATTATTATTCTGAAGTGTTATGTTATTGTTCTGAAAACATTGCTCTGCTAAAACAATGCAACAAGACTAAATCTCAGAAGAAAAAAAGTGGCTGTTAAAAAAAAAAATAAACAATAACAGCAACAAAACTTCTGGAAGTTGGAGAAAAGGTTTTGCTCCTACTCTTTTTTTAAATACCTGGCACACTATTTATGATTTATTTTGCAATGGTTTAAATGGGACTAAACATACAAAATCACTGAGAGCAGGGACTAGAGTATTTTAAATGGGATATCATGATGATCACCAAATCGATATATATGTTCCACCAGGACTATGCAACAGTAACACTTTCTCTTGTCCCATGTTTTATTCCGATAAAATGACAGGTAAAGGCTACTTTTATTTCTTTCTGCTCATGTTTTCTACTGTTTTAGTGAGAAACAGACACTCTTTTATTATTTGATTATTATTAGTAATGAAACGGCTAATACTGGCCGTTGTCTCCAGGCACGCGGACGCCAAGAAGGTGCTCAAGAGTAGTCAGCATGGACTCACCAAGGGGAAATCATGCTTGACTAACCTGATAGCCTTCTATGATGGAATGACCAGGTGGATAGATGAGGGGAGAGCGGTGGATGTCGTCTATCTCGACTTCACCAAGGCTTTTGACACCGTCCCTCACAACATCCTCCTGGGCAAGCTCCGGAAGTGTGGGATACATGGGTGGACAGTGAGGTGGATTAGGAACTGGCTGGATGGCAGGGCCCACAGAGTGGTGATCAGCGGTGCAGAGTCTAGTTGGAGGCCTGTAGCTAGTGGTGTCCCCCAGGGGTCAGTCCTCGGTCCAGTCCTGTTCAATTTATTCATCAATGACCTGGATGAAGGCACAGAGTGCTCCCTCAGCAAGTCTGCTGATAATATGAAACTGGGAGGAGTAGCTGATACCCTAGAGGGCTGCGCTACCATCCAAAGGGACCTGGACAGACTGGACAACTGGGTGGTGAAAAACCTCATGCAATTTAACAAGGCCAAGTGCAAGGTCCTGCACCTGGGGAGGAATAACCCCAGACACCAGTACAGGCTGGGGGCCAACCTTCTTTTTTTTTGTCCAGTTCTGGGCTTCACAGTACAAGAGGGATGTGGAGCTGCTGGAGAGAGTCCAGCGCAGGGCTACAAGGATGACCAGGGGCCTGGAACATCTGCCCTATGAGGAGAGGCTGAGGGAGCTGGGCCTGTTCAGCCTGGAGAAGAGAAGGCTGAAAGAAGACCTGATCAGTATCTAGAAGTTGCTCAAGGCAGGCAGTGAGGAGGATGGTGCTGGCCACCGACAGAACTAGAGGAAACAGCTGGAAACTGAAGCATCAAAAGTTCCACAGGAACTTAAGGAAAAATTTCTTCACAGTGAGGGTGACAGAGCACTGGAACAGGCTGCCCAGAGAGGTTGTGGAGTCTCCTTCTCTGGAGATCTTCAAAGCCCACTTGGATGCAGTCCTGTGCCACGTGCTCTAGGCGACCCTGCAGGGGGTTGGACTAGATGACCTCTAGAAGTCCTTTCCAGCCCTAAGCATTCTATGATTCTAAAACATTTCCAGCTACAGAAGTTATGTGATATGCTTGAGTGTTCAATAGGAGACTGTTACATGGTCACAGGCATTAAAACGGGTTGAGGCTCTTTTAAAATCCTTCATCTCTCCAGTTCCCTTATCTTTCCTCCCATCTTCTTCCCTTATTCTCCCTTCCAGCTTTCCACAATTATAAAAGTAAATGATTTCAATATGATGCAAAAGAGTAAATAAACCCTTACCCTGCAATTGTTCTAGGCACTGGGAAAGAGCAAATAATCATTTTGACAGGTAGAGAGCAGACAGGTCAAAGTGATCTCCTAAAAGTCAGCCTTTAAGAAAGGTCAGTAATGCAAAGCTTCTTTCCTCTTTGCTTTTTTTTTTTTTTTCCGCTTCAATTTCAGGGTCACCCAATAGCATTCACAGTTCCTGATCTAAAATAATCCATGACTTTGTTCATAACATAGCTGCCTGATTTCTAAGGCAGGTTCCCAAAATATATTATCTTTTCTCTATTTTTTTTTAAATAAAGTGTAACTATCCCCCTTGCTTTTATGCAATGGTATTTTTTTTTAAAAAAAAGAACAAACAACAACAAAAAACACATCAGTCAATCAAATATACTCTGAACAGTACCTTCATTAAGAATTATAAAGGAAGAAACTGTAATCATTTCCTTTTTTTTCAAAAATTGTTTAAGTTTGGACACTGAAAGGGGAAAAGTCAGATTCACTAACTTTTATCTCCTGCTTCTCAGCACTGCAGGGAGAGCACCAATGAAAGCCCAAAGACCCGTGCTTTGAATAAAAGAAAGATCCAGAGCCCTACAGCATGGAGAGTAGCTTAACAACTAATGCAAATACTACAAATTATACACATACACACACAAACATTTTATATAATATATAAAATATATGAGAATGTGTGTATATATATGCATAATCATATTAATTTGTATGTGTGTGTGTGCAAATACAAATCTATGTATACACATTAATTTATAGAAGAAATGTGCATACACATGTATGTATTTTTTTTTTTGATTATCCTTAAGTACATTCCGTTTTGTAAGCCTCTTGGCTTGGACACATTTTCAAGTTTTTCCCCTGCCCAAACTATGAAGATGAGATCTCCCCCTATCTAATGAAAGCTGGCACCGTCCTGCAGCCCTTTGTTTCTATCAGCCGTCCTGTTTTAGGGCAGCTGCCAATCTGGGCACAGGGGCCAGCCAGCACATTTGTTCTGGCACTTCAGGGGCTTCATGCAGTTCATGGTGGGGAGACCATGCAAGCAGCGACAGCAGCGAGCAGGAGCATCACATCAGAGCCCTGCCATGGGGTGGTGGCCAGGGGTCCTGCAGCCCTGGGCAGGAAGGAGCGAAGCATCCAAGACGGATGGTGGCCTGGTACTGGCTGTCACCCAATACAGACATGACCCTCCTGACTAAGCAAAGTCAACCGAGCAAAGATGCTCTGCCAGTCCCACTGCAAGAAGGGCTGCACGCCACGCGTAGCAATGGCCTCGCACTGCTCTCCCTACGTGTGTGCACAAGGCAACACTGCACAGATGTGTTGTCACACACCCCCAGGGCACACCAGCAACGCACACTGCAGACCCTTGTATGCCGGTAGCTAGTGACAATGCATTTGCTTGTGTTATTGTTTCTCATGCTAGCTAGATTAAACTAACAAGGGTAATTCTAGGACAAGCTACAATTGCACTTTCTTTATGCTGTGTAGACATGCCCTTTGACTATTTGATTGCAACTGGCTCTGGATCAGGGCCCGCAGCCAAAGCTGTGTCGCTAGCATAACATGCAACACTCCCTGCAGAGCCTCCAAGTATAAGCCATCACCTCTCTGATCTAAAATACACATAATTGCAATGAGTTGGGAGATCCTCCAGCATTTCACAGCACATAGAAGAGATTTATTAACAAAGATTTTATGTTTGCAGATACAGAAATACACCAAAAGCCAAATTCTTAGCTTGTGTGAAGCAGTGAAGCTCAGTATATGAGGCACGTATGAACCTCTGGTGTGTGAACACATGCTGAGCCACACCATTTCCATGTACCTCTTGGTAATTCATTGAAAGTAACTTCACCAAAGGAACTAAAATCTACAACAAAGCGATCGTGGCTTTTCAGTATAGTCTTGGAAGTATCATGGCTAACACTAGCTCAGCAAAACACAGGTTGTATTTCACCTTCAGACACAGCATAGGGACCTCTGGAGCAGTGTCAGAAGTCTCTGGCTCTTCCATGCTGCACAAATCAGGAGGAAATTCTACTTTGGCCCTCGGGTGTCCATCAGTGATGTACCTCTGCTGGCAGCAGCGCTGAACGTCACGGGAGTGATCATCATGGAAAACATCAAACCCAGAAGTGCCTCTCCAAAGCAATGGTCCTGCCAACCTCTACCTAATCTGATTCATCTTTTGCACTACCTTCGTACAAGTATCAACCCGTTACTTTCACTGGAATCAACATCACACTCACTAAAAAGGGCACAATGAATAGGTTAGGGGCAGGCATGGTATGGTATTTATGGCATTCTCCCCCAGCAGCTACACTGCAGTGCATTTTATGTGGTGATCCTGTTAGACAAGCAAAACCCTGAAGGTGCAAGAGGGCCAGATAAGCACCCATCCACCAAGGCTCTTCTAATATCGGCCAGGGCTCAATGGGGCAGCTCCTTTAAATCCCAGGTGAAATTCCATTTAAGCAAAATGCCGCACAGAATTTTCCCAAGCAGTGCACTTAATGGGGACAGAAAAAATGGATCCAGAACGAAACCGGTTAGCGTTTTTTCCCTCCCTCTCTGCTGACTCCCCTCAGAAACCCTGCCCCGCTTTCCTCAGACGCTGAGGCGATT
>NW_010577044.1:138814-149507 GCF_000705375.1 Tinamus guttatus | reverse complement strand
AGAGGGTTAATGCCTTCCTTCTGGGCTGGCCTCCAGAGATTCTGCTCTCTGTGGCTCCAGATGGCTTTCAGAAATCTCAAAAGTTTTGCTGCCCTCATTAGTGACAGATGTGCTAGTCATAATTTGGAATTTAGGTCCACTAAAGTAAAGCATTGCGAAATCCCGGGAACCCACAGAAAACTCTTTAGAATTCTGTGATCTACATCACTGATGCAAACATGCTTTCTTGTAATGCTGAAACAGAAACCTTATTACTAACTAACATCATCATTTTCCTTTCCTTCTAACCACTTTATCTCGGTTTTCATGTGCAGTCTTCCCTTAGAGCCTCCTACTTGGCTTTTCGTGGCTCTCCTAAAGCAGCTGCCCACAAAACGTCACAGTTCTGCTCGCAGTGCTGGGCTCGGTGGTAACGGCCTCGTGGTGGTGTCTCCCTTTGGGCTGAACCTTGCACATCCCGCAGCGTCACTGACCCCACAGCCCACGTGCTGTCACAGAAAGCTTTGGCTATAAACTCCAAACCTCTGCTGTCCTTTCTGAAATGCTTGAAACAGATGGATGGGGAGAAACTAACTCTGCAGTCGCTCAGGTAGTTCAGATAAACATTGACCATTTGAAAAGACATCTTACTTGGGAAAGCAAACATCAAAAAGAGGATTTATGTTGCTTTTTGTACAAATATATGTACTATGTGTAAGTACAGAATATATTTCTGTTTAACCTTTTCATTAAGGACACAAAACAAGAGAAGAGTGTATGTGAGATGGATGCATCCTAAAGGTTGTCAGACCCAGAAGGAAGTTATTCTTTTGTGGCTTAAGGCATACATATTCCATGTACACAACTTCCTTCCGAAAAAGCAGTAGTTTAAAAGAAAAAAAAAAAAGAAAAAAAGTAAAAAAAAAAAGTAAAAAAAAAAAAAAAGCAAACAAAATCATTCAAACCTCATGACAGCACAAGAAAATCTTATAGGTTTATATGGTTTCATGGAAGGTGAGCAGAACCACAGGACCTTTCCCCCTTCCTCTGTTATTGCATACTTTTTCCTGCTGCTTCTGCAGGATTATGCTGCCTGATTCACTGCCCTGTAATATTTGCAGCCTGGAAGTGTTGCATACAAATCATTCATTAAAAAGGTAACACAGGATATCACTGAGAGTTGCTTTAAGATTCAGTTGATGCCTGTTGCAATTTTGTTTAGCTTCAGGGGAGACATCCTTACAAGCTGCTACCAATTGATGCTCTCTTATCTTGCCAATAATCCATAAATCTGTTTGTTGTTTCTTTCCCCCTCCCTTTAAATGCTTCCTCACACTCATTAGTCCTCTTTTTTTTGTTAAGTTTTGTTATTCAGAGAGAGAAGACAGTGGTTCTCTAGATGTCAGCTCTCCGCTCCCTGTTTTGTCCCTGATTTTTTTTCTTCCCTATGAAACCTTCACCTAGGGGAGCTGGCAAGCAGCAATGGCGCGCACACCTGCCGAGATCGTCCCGGCTTCACCCTCGTCCCCCGGTTCCCTCGCCGCCTGCCTCCCCGTTGCAGCACTGAGGTCGTACCCTCACCTCGAGCTCAGCTGCTGGGTGCCACCCCCGACCTGGGCGCCGAGGCTGCTGGCTGGAGAGCACCCGCATGGGCCTTACAGGTGCAAGGCAGAGGGGACAGATCATGTCCTCATTAGCGCCTGCCAACGGGGGGCCACCTGTATCATCCTGGGTGCATCTCTGCCCCATCTATGCATGCTGCACTTCACACATCCCTGCTTTTGAGGGAAGAGAATCACCCTGAACTTTATAGGAGCTACGTTAGAGGCATTAAGTCGTGATTACAACAAAGCAAAGGAAGAGCTGAGCATAAGAAGGAGGATTATGGCTCGCTGGGACACAGGCTGTAATTGCAGTGAGATTATACTTTGCATTTCACTGCTTTCATGGAACACACCAGCTGAAAAAGCGTGTGTAAGCAGTCTCTCCCTTAACTGGCATGTATACTAAATGTGTTACAGCTGCTACCAATTTCATTTAAAGCCTAACCCCTTGATGACAGAAGCCATGAATTGTGCACAGGTGTTTGATGAGTCCTAGCCCATGCTCACACGTGCTATTTCTGCAGCTCTGCTCCACTTCAGCATGGAATGTATTTTCAGCTAAAGAAGTATGACCTGATCTTTCATCACTAACGTAAATGAGTTATTACTAGTGTGGTTAAGGTGGGCATTTGTAAGTATGTTGGGGCAGGGGAAACATGCACATTAAGAACAAAAAGGGTGAAAGCAGCACTGGCTCACAGGTGGTAAGACACCAACTTTGATTTCACCTCTCTAAACCAGGATTCATAACAGCAGTGAAAGAAAAGCAACTAAAATAAATTCACTATTGATAATGAGCAGGGGAGCCAGTACTTGGAATCATGAATTTATGCAAATCTGTTATTACTGCAAATTGGCATACTAAGACCCTGATCATGCAGCACTTGCACATATGCTTAACTTTATGCACATGAGCAGTCTCATTAACGCCAATAGACTTAGTCGTGCATAAAGCTGAGCAAATGCATGAGTGTTTGTAAGACTGGGACTTAAACACCAGGGATAGAAAACAAATTTACTGTATCATCAACAATTATTTCTGAAACCCATCAGACGCCAATGTGATACCAGAAGTCTGGAAAATACAGAAATACTCAGGGAAAAAGAGGAATGGGATTTTGAAGATTATTGCCTTTAACTCAATCCATTAGTCCCCATAATAGTCAGCCAAACATGGGGAAATAGAATCCCTATCCAGATTAAAAATATAACTGATTCATAGGTATTAGAGATAGAGTAATTCACAAAGAATTTTATAAAAAATGCTGGATCACCTCTTAAAAAGAAAGAACAAAAATAACAACAAAGCAATCCAAACCAAGAACAAAAGACCTAAACTTTGCATCAGTTTTCAGTAGTCTTCAGTAAAAAAAAACTGCTTATAGCAAAATTGTATTTAACCAAATTGTTCAACACTGTCTCACAAAAGTCTTCCAAAATTAATTTAAATGACATGAGGTTCATGTGAATTCAGAGCTGACTGCAGCATTTCTATGAATAGCCATGACAAATACAAAGGATTACTTTGGAGAGAGGCACAGGAAAGACTGATGGTTACTCTGAGAGCTAATTTTAATTAGAATATGCAGCAAATCCTCAGAAAAGAGAAGAACTCTCTCATGTTAGAAAACTTGATTCAAATCTGAAAGAATAAATACAGTAAAATTTAAGTACTCACCAGGAAACTGAGGAGAAGCAGAGAACTGTAAAATAGAGCCCCCTCCAGGCGCCCAGCTGCTGCCAGATTTAAGGGTAGCTCTGGAGCAGGAATTCTGGGAAGAGGGCACTTCTGCAGTGCAAAATTGAGGCCTCTGCCCCGAAAAATAAGGCTTTAGTGTCATAAATAGAAATAGCCAGAAATCATAGTTATAGTTTGTGATCTTTTCTGTGATTTTGCCTTTTTTTTTTTTTTGGGACTCCGAGTTCCTTTTGCCCGGTGAAGCTGCTGCTGCCAGTTTTGCTGTGTAGCAGTGAGGCTGACAGGAGGACGGTCCGTTCACACAGCCCTGTCCTTCAGCCTGTTCCGAAGCGGCAGTTGCAGGAGCTGGGGCCCCGCGCGGCAGGACGGCTGCACCCGCCAGAGCCCGCACAGCGAGGGGGCTCCTGCTCCCCCTGGGTGCAGGTTGGTGGGAGGTTGTCATGCAGATACAGAGTCTGATACAGGCAGGATGGGCCCGTGGATACGGAGCGGCTGCCCGCAGCGAAGGCCCGGGGGAGCGGAGCCGGCAGGAAGCCGGGCGCCTTGTGAAAATGCTTTTGCACGTGTGCACCCAGTGTTTTGGGTGTGCTTCAATGCAGTATCAGGGCATTGATGACCAGCTGTTTTCAGTCTGCATGTATCCTAAAGTCCTAATTTTATATAAAAATAGTTTTGGAGGATGGCTTCTGTGAGGTGGCATCTTCGCTTCTATCATCTACAGCACTCGTGTCCTGAGTGTATGAGAACGGTGGGAAAAGAGTAAAACTGGCTGGAGCAGGAAGTTGCCTGGGATGCCTTCCACCTCCTCCTCCCTCTTTTTCCTTTTCCAAATGAAATAAAATTCTAATATTCTTCACAGAATAAGATCTGCCATTTTCATCTCATCTATAAAGATTTCAGAGAAGGAGCTTGGACTTTTTAACATGACTATCATCTGGCAAGAGTCTAATTCAGGATGGCACTTTAAGGATATATGGTAAAAATGTAAAAAAAAACAGTATTGGTGAGAAAAGCAACCCTGGAATTGTAGCCGCTGACAAAAAAAACAACATTGCAATTTTTTTTTGTAATTTTGCCTGATGTCACCATGTGCTTTTTATGGCTGGTCAAAAAGATGTGTAAATTTGCAAATTCCTGGCCTGTGGGCACCAACTTACCCTGGGGAGAAGGACTATGACTTGGTTGCCTCATTTTGAGGTTGAAGAGAAGGGTTGGGTCACTAGGATCCCTCTCCATCCTCTGTTTAACTTACCAAATGTCAGTACAGATACTTGCCCGGGTAAGAGCCCCTGACAGTGGGTGGAACTGTGTGCCCACAGGTCACGGATACAGAAGTGTCTGGGTGCATGTGCACGCTCCACAGAACGGGATCACCTGGCACCGGGATACGGGAGAGCCAAGCAGAGAATCTGCAAATCAGTAACTTTGCCCAAGTAAATAATATTTGCACCCAGAACAAAGAGCTGACTCTACAGTTACTACTGCACGCACTAACGCCCATGGCTACTAAGCGTGTTTAAGTGGAAGAATAAATGGGTTTTCTACAATGTTGTCTTTTATAATACAACTGGAGAGTGGAAAAACAAAAGAAAAAAAAAAGAAAAGAATTTGAACAGTGTTTATGGCGGTGGCAGTGCCTACGTGTCTCATTCCATAAAGGCTGCAGAGGATCTGTACATCAGCACAGCTCTGGCAGACGGAAACTCCCAAATCCTCGATGACTGCGATGATAATTAACTCCTAGAAGTTGCAGCTTCTTTGAAATGTACTTCCAAATCTTTGAGGAAATAATTATTTCTGAATAAACCAGTCCTTCTTAATCCAGACATTATTTATTATATTCTGAAGCACACCTTGAAATGCAACACTGAACACAAATTTCTCTTTGATTGGTTTAATGGAAACAATTTCTCTCTTCAGCAAGCACTTGCTTTCAGAGTGAAACCTTAACATTTTATTTTTATCTCTCTTGTCAATCACCGATTATTTTTCTCCTGCTGGCCCTACCTGCAGATGACATACTCCTCTCAAAAGCATGTAATCTGAAAAGATGCAAAGTTTTTGTTTTCCAAATCAGTCAACTAGCTACCAGATGATCTGACAAATAGGTCACAGATTTCTTTCTGGAAAAACAGTTTGTTCAGCTCAGGGATGGCACTTGAGTACAAATTTCTTCAGCAAAATGATAAGTAATACCCAACTCCTATTTTTCCAATTTGGTATTTCATAAAGTCATAGAATCCTAGAATAATTCAGGCTGCAAGGGAGCTCAGAGGGTCATCTTATCCAGCTTCCTGCTCGAAGCTATGAGACCAGGTTTCTCGGGGCTTCATCCAGTTGCACCTTAAAATTTTCCAGAAATGGAGCTGCACAGCCTCTCTGGGCAACTGTTTTCAATTCTTGACCATCTTTAAATTGAAAAATGATCTCTCTGAAACCGTTTTTTTTTTGTTGTTTTCCTGTACACTGTCTCTCATTCTGTTTTTTTTCCAGTGGATTCAGGCTTGTGCTACTCAGGGCTGGCACAAATCTACCATTGTATTTCTGCTCAGTATTTCTGCATGCATACAAAAGACAATTACAATTTCCTTCAGGCTGTAAGTCAATGAATCTAAACCTTTTTTTTTTTTTTTTTTGCTTCATATGTGCTGTATGAAAAGATGAGCGCTCCTCTTTGCATGTACAGAAAACAGACTTTCATTGAAGATTCGACCCAGAGACCAAAGAGCAAAATTCTTGTATAAAAGCTGTTCTATTTTTTTTTAAGACTATTGTAGCCTAAACACTTTATGAAATATTCTCTTTCTGAGGAACTTTTCCAATCTCACTGAACATGCTGAAGTCATTATACAGTTCCTAGAGATACTTCTTTGTCCAGACAGCCTTACTACAGGTTACGTTTCTGCAGGAGATTAAAAATGATGTATTAGTAGATAGCCTTCTAAAAACACTCTTTTAAGTAATATTTGTCTACATCTTCCCAAAGAAAATACAGCAAATAATTCATGGCAAATAATATATAACCGTGAGAACATTTACCACTGTATTTATTTAAATGAAGTGAAACATGCTGAAATGTGAAAGCTGAGCATTTCAGTTTATTCACATATTTTACATTCAGATGTCCGACAGCAATGATTTCTTTCAAAAAAAAATCCACTTGTAGCTTCCAAAATTTGACAGATACATGGATTATAGTTAATGAAGCATGTCGCTGCGCTGCACTGCAAACTACAAAAGCCTTGTGTATATGGAAAAAAGATGAAATTTGACCATTACTTAGAAAATGCTTTCCTTTAATATAAATAAAATTCAGAGTGCTTTATTTCAACAGGCAAAACAACAGTGGGATTTATTAACAACTACATATTTACAGGGTCCCACTGGTAAAAAAAAATATGGGCCTTATCTGAGATCCTAGACACTTCCTGAGAAGGCAGCGTGGACTGCGGAGTGCTCAGCACTTCACATAAGCCAAGTGCTAAAAGAGTGAAATCAGAGCGTGCTTCTAAAGGGAATGAGATGGCAAAGCTGTAACTGCTGATGGAACGTGTTAGTGCCCCGATCCTGCAAAGCGTGCACCACAAGTAGTCCCTTTGAGTTCAGTAGTTCTACATATGTTCCTAAGGTTAAACACAGGGCAAGTGTTTCAAATCAGGAACCTGGGAAGAAGACAACTGCTTGACGCAAAGATGCTACGGGTAGAGAAAACTGCTGTAATGACATTTCAGCATGAAATAGAGGCACATCACATCAGATTTACAATACTACTACAGAGGTGATGTCTATTGCTTTGCTTTAATTTGATCCTAAAAGGTCTGGATTCTAAATATCAAATGATAACACTTGCGAAAGCATCTCCTTCCCACAGCCTCCAGAATCATAGTGCCACTGGAGCAGATCTCAGTCTGTTTGGCAGTTAAATAAGAACCAGATCTTTTTCAAAGTACTCACAAAGTAATCGCACTTACAAAATGGCTGTCCCACCATTCCTGTATCAAACCTGACATCTGTTCTGTGGATCTAAACAGTTCCCTGGGAGTTATAAAAATAAAGAATTGATTAATATACAAATATATATTTTGGAGAGATAAGAGAATAATATTAAATTCCATTTTTAATCTACTTTAAATTAAAAGAAATGTTTTCAAAAGTCTAGGATGAAACAGATCTTTATCTATTGGCTCTTTAATGGAACCCACTCCCTGCAGATGGCCACATGCAACTTAATGGAAGAAGCTCATTAGGACAAAAAGACAGTGGACTCGTTTCCACCAGCAGAGCAATTCATAAAACCTGCCCTGCCAGTTGGATTCTCATATCTCTCTTGTAAGGACTGCAGATATTTCTAATACTAGAAACAAAACCTAAGTCGTGAATATCCTTGTACTCTTTTAGAAATTTACTCCTTACCCTGGTCTGCATTATTATTTGTTTTCCAATAATCCAGTTCATTTTGTATACTGTTTGTACACAGCATAATAGAAATGCTCTGCATGAATGCACATGTATGTACAAAACCAGGCAGTTATTCAGTTACGAGCGATGCCTGCTCACTGGGTCATTTCATACTTTCACAATGCCATATTTTTCCTGTAATAACCATAACAACATCGTGTAGGTTGCTCCCTTCTTCCACCGAGATGCTCGTACAGGTTTTTCTTCCATTTATCTTAAGCAGCCGAAACAGCAAGGAACATTTTTGAACAACCTATAATACTCTTCCTGAATCTGAAATAAAAATATTGAATTCAAACATGAAATAGATTTATTAATAGGTCTATATATGTTTTAGTTCATTTTCTGCTACTTCATATGCTTAATTTTTTAAGGTAAGGATGACTTTAAGACAGGGTACTGCAGAATATATTGTCTCAGAAGAATGTGAATCCTGCCTCTAACTGCAAAGACTGAAATTAAGTTTTATTACACCCATTGTATTATTTCATTGGGATAATGACACTGTGATCAGTTTTGCAATTCTTTTAAAACATTATTTACTGTTTCATTTGTTGTTTTTCAAAGGTGGAGAAAATATCCAGGGCAGTCGGAATGTGGGCAGAAGTTCTGTCTCTGCTGAAGTCCGGAGCAGAGTTTCCTGTGTGCCCTCCGCACCCCACAGCAGGGCCACGGGGATTTCTGCATTTGCTCTCATGCCACATTTTGCCCCTCAGCCTCCCACTTCAGACCCAGGGCTGGACACCTGCTTGTGTGACTACGTGTGACCACCTGCCCACGTCATTTCCGACGGGGAAGGGGACACTTACCTTTCTCGACAACACACACAGAAATATGAAGATGAACATCCCCTGAAATGCATTGAAGATGGTAAAAAGGTAGGCAGTAACCACCGATCCCTGGACGACGTGGAGGACCCCGAAGATCCAGGTCGCCCCGAGGAGGAACAGGAGAGCAAGAGCACCTCGGGCACAGGACCTAGTCAGGAGGGAAACACTGCAACAACTTGCAGACAGAGATGCTATTTTCTATCCTGAGCTGCTCTCAATGCTGCCCTGGCAGTTTTTATCAGCTGAAAGGCCTGGGAAATGCGAGTGCGTGGCCTGTGCTTTAGGGTGTGCTGTAACACCGTGGCACGAGCGAGCTTGCAGAATCGCTGCAGAACAGCGCAGGAGTAAAACTGGAGGACCTTAAAACACTGGCTGCTTTAATCTTCAGATATGTTTTCTCTGGTGTACTGCAGCACCATATGATTTGATTTAAATCTACTGTTAGTGTAATTCCCCAAGGAAAAACATATGTCTGTTATGAAGTATTCCCCCCACTTCTCCTCCTCCGCCTTCTCCTCCTCAAAAAATAACCCAGAAAAATGTACAGGATGCTCGTAGGTCAGTACATGTGCATGACATCAAAGGGTTCCCAGCCTGCCTCTCAGGTTCACTGCAGAAGACAGCACCAATTGTAAAACTAGACTTTGTTTCTTTCATTTGTCCTGTCTCTAAAAAATTACTTTTGTTTTTAGAACACAAATACTGTCAGATATTTCCTGGGTCAGTGTATTGATGCTTTAGAATCATAAGAACTGATTTGCTATGATTTTCTTCCTAACATGCTGAAGAGCCCTGCTTACAGACTCAAGGAAATTACAGCATGTTGTCTTGGAAATGAAACCACTGATTACTTTCTTATTCATTCTTAGCCCAGTCATTGCAGGACTTCTTTTGAACAGGAGACATTTTTAGCACTGTTCCTCTGAAAATGAATAATTTTCAACTTCATTAAAACCAGCTCACTGCATGAAGCTACGAAGGGTGAGGAATAAGAGAAAGTAATCAATCAAACAATTGCTAAATCCTAACTATAAATCTAGTGCAATGCATTGAAACTGCAGGAGTGTTCCTAAGCAACACAAACAGTAAGTTGTTTTCAATGTTCCCTGTAGTACACTTCAGCTTTTCCTGCACAAACGGTTTTCAAGGTCCCTATAAATCAGTTTTAAAGAGAGTGAGTTGATGGAAAAATCATAGCAGCATGCAAAGCAAAAATCTTGGAGAGCCCCATTCTGCCAGTGCCACAGAGTCCTGCTGTACTCTTGACAAATACTGCGAATCACCAGGAACTCACCTTGATTTCTGTTATCAGTGTGTAACTACATGCTTTGTTACTTCACAGCAAACATTTTGGTCCCAGGTCAGGCACAAGTTTTCAAGCCTGTTTTGGCTTGCATAGAGGCTACGGGAAGTACTTAAGAAGGAAGGAAAATTACTTTAACCTTCACATCTGTCTTTACCCTCTTGTTGAGAAGGGGCCGCTCACCGTCTGTATTCTTGATACAGTTCCCACCTGGCCCTGTTGCTACTGCTTGTCAGGGGAAATAAAGATTACAAAATCTAACCCCCAAATTAATAGGGAAGATGGAATAACAGAAACATCTTTCTTTCTTTACAAATCTTTCAGAAGAAAAAAATATGTGTTTTTGAATAATCACTTATATATCTGTATCTATGTAAACTTACGGAAGAGAGGAGTTTGTATTAAGTAGCAAACTTACCTTATATTTTCATAACAACTAACTTCGGGTTTTAACATTGCAGTGTGTCGAAATACTTTATAAATAATCACTCCAAAAGCCAGCAAATTAACCTGGGGGGGTATGAAGAAAAGATGGTCTTTTTTTTTTTGTTCAAAATAGAGTGCTTTAGAATTTCAATAGCCGATACACATTTAAATGGAACAAGTCAGATAAGGTTTCCATGTATATGAAACCTAGAGAATCCAGTGCCGGGAGGGGAAAAAAAAAACCCTTTCTGATCCACTTCTATTAAAAAAATATGAGCCCTGTAATAAACATTGATCAAACTGGGCTGTAACTCTACCTTATCTCAACAGTATCACTACCAACAGTCTGCAAATGTTTATTGATTTTATTGGTAAATCTCTTGTATTTCCTGCT
>NW_010577044.1:10153-138792 GCF_000705375.1 Tinamus guttatus | reverse complement strand
TGAGATTTTTTCTTCAAGTGGAGATGTTTAATAAAAGAGAAAAAATGAAAGAAAAAAAATGAAAAAAGGTACAAAAAGGGAAAATAAAGGACAGAAAAGGAACAAAAGAAAGGAAAAGAACAGAAAAAAAATAGCAAGGAAAAGAAAAAGGGACAAAAAAAACCCTGAAAGTCCTTCCTCATGGATTTTATATCACATAATTGTTGACAAAATTTATGTCTTCTGTTGCTGAATAACATTGTATACTCAGATATCTTTTGGGTGTGAGAACTTTCAAATGGTACCATTGGTTGAAAAGTTCTTTGCTAGGTACTCTGTCATACTTTTTAAGTTTCATAGGTGATTTATTTATTTTCTTTTAACCTACCTTTCAGTGGCACCACTACATTTGAGTTTGAAACAGAAAAATACAAGTAAAGAGTTTTGCAAATGATGTTCAATTATAGTTCGGAACCTCTGTTTGCTCAGATAGGCTTCACTGAGCTTTCATTTAAATTTCTACTGCATTCCTTATACAATAAGGATGGCTTTGCTTTCTGCTTTTACAATTTCTTCTTATTTTAGTTTAAAGCATTTAACATCAGCATCTGTTAAAAATGTTAACCAATGAACCAAACTCTAGCTGGATGTCTTCCAGTTCTATTTGTAGAGCCTTGCTTGTAATCCCTTACTTTGTTCCTGTGGGTTTACAGCTCTAGACTGGTAGAATTGCTGTCTTCCAGCTTGTTTCTCCAGAAACACGGTGGGGCTTTCCTCCCTCCTCCTTTTCTTTAAAAAAAAATCCTCCAAATGAAAACAAAAACCTGCTATGGAAGTGCAGCACCACTTAAAAATCACTTTGATTTGTTAACAATTTGTTATGTATGTCTTTAGAACATTTCTGTTATGTTGTTATGTTGGCGGGGGAAGTATCTGATACTAAATGCAGGCTCTGCTTTAATTAGCTGCATGCTTATACTTTAATACAGCATAATGTATTTACAATTTGATAAGACAGAAGATAGAGCTGATTAGTAGTTTAGGGAATTAATCCTTCACTGAATACCTTGTACTGATCGTGAGAGCTATTCTGAAGCTCCTTATATTTAAAATTGTAATCTATAATATCTCCTAAACCAGCAATTTTTCAAAGTTAATTATAAGTCAGTCAGCAGTTGTAGGTAATTATATGCAGACTTACTTTTTATCTTATATTTGTTGGTGAATAATATATCAAATAACTTGGTGCATACACTGTAATCAGCATAACCCACCTCATGCAGTTATTAAAATAATCTGCAAAAGGTGAGGAGAAACGCGATCGAAGCATCGCGAGCACCGAGAGCACCACAGCTCCCACCGTAGAGACTGTCTGCAAGATCGCAGCCCAAACCACGCGGCCCCCTCTCGCTCTGCCAGCCCGTGACAAAAATCTTCAGCGGGGGGTTCATTGAACGGGGGTTCACTGAACAGGGACAGGACAGGCTGAAGGGGACGCCAGGAACGGGAACATCTGGGGCCTTGGGGCAGAGGTCTCCATTTCTTTGCCTTCCAGTGGGACTCCCTTGCCCCCAAACTATTTACACAGTTGTACAGGATAATAGGATTTGGCCCCCTACATTAAAGTAATACCCATTAACGATGATCCTTTCATTCATCAGGCCCCTCTAATGGGAGTAATCTGTACGTATCGAGGGAGCGGGAGAGGTTGGCCCCGGCTCGCCGAGTCGCCTGCCGGAGCACAATTCCGGCACGATCCGTCTCCGGTGTCAGGTAGTGTTACACGGTAATGAGGGTGAGCTTAACTTCTGAAATACCCCATCATTTCCAAGATCTATTAAAGTCTTAAGTAGGTTTTTACCCCATTTTGAAGCACTGCATTAATAAAATATATCTATAACCAAGTGCATAGACTGCCTTTATACAGTGTTCAGTGTCTCAAAACAGAAGGTTTTAGGCCATTTACCATTTTTTTTTTTCAGTCTAAGCTAGAATTTTGTGTGTGTGCCTTTTTTTTTTTCCTTTTGTGATATTTTGACTGTCTTGTGACACTGAAAATCCAGCAAAACTTGAGAGAAAACAAGAACTCATGAGCAAATCCAGGTGACAAAACTAATTGTTGGTAATTTATGAGATGTGGCCTTTGGAGAAAGCTGGTAATCTAACAGGTAGCCTGGGTTTAACATCGTGTATTAAACCCCAACTCGGTCTGGGGAAAATCAAGTAAATGTTCACACGGGGCAGCTGGACTGAGTAGGAGTGGAAGGGAAATGGCCACACACATCATCTAAAGGGACAGGAAGGGAGGTCGAAGCAGGTCTTGCCCTGGATATCTCCACTTAAGGCATGTGCACATATATCCAAAACTGAGCTTCTAATGGAGGTAGTAGGCTATAGACAGCATCCAAAATACAGACAGCCGCCAGGAATCCTGGATCCCAAATCTTCCAGCTGGAAGATACTACAGGAGTTCTGAATGAGAGATACTGGAATATCTAAAAAGGCTCCAGCTGCAACTAGTAGCCAAATAATGTGTTTTATACTTAGTTTGGTTGTGAACATTTGCTTTTGTTTTGGTAATTAAAGCACAATCTTAAGGTCTGGCAGAATAAACCTTTGATGACATTATAATTAAGTCTGCCTTGGGGTGACAGGCAAGGTGAATGAGAAGGAAAGGACAAACACGAGGGAAGCGGCCTCCAGAGAGGCAGCAAACTGGAACAGAGCAACGTGTGCAGGCAACTGTGAAACCAAGTCTAGGGCCGGTTTTCCACGAGCCTGGAGAGAGCCAGGCTGGGACTGCTGCTGCCACGCGCCGGCTTTGGGGAGACGGTACCTGTATAATGAGCAGGGCCACCCGGCAGCTGGGGGCAAACCCAAGGCAGGAGATGTTGTGGAACGGCCACCGTTTTATCAAGTGAATAATGATGTTACGGCATGACACGGTGAGGGCTCGAGCCTTTGCTTGCAGAGTTATTTCATGGCTGAGCAGCTAGAGAAGCTGTTGCATGTCCTGAGAGGCGAAAGTCTAGAAGTCAAGTAGGGGAATTGCACTGATTCCAAGCCCAGAACGGAATCCTCCTCCTTTTTTTTTCCTCTTTGAATGAACAACCCCAAACTGCTACTAGGTAAGCAGTAAACTCATTATTTCACAAAGGAAGCCTCTGACTTTCTCATTTCAAGCCCATTCTGTGAGGTGCTGAGCAGCCTCAGCCCCCTCGGGAGTCAGGTTTCACTCAGAGTGCTCAGGTGCACTACAGGGCTGATTTTAATAATTACTCTATTCCTTTCTTTTAAGTGGTTAATCAAAGACAAGAGCTGATATAGGAACAGCCTCTGTTCATAGTATCTTCAGGGAATCATTTCTCCTTAAAGATATTTGTAAAAGTATTTTTGGCTTTCCTAAATTCTAGTAGTTTTGGTATATTTTTGAGCAAATGATAGGAAAGCAAAATATGTTTAAGTAAAACAGACCTTATATAAGTGTAATTATTAGGTTTCCATGAAATCAAGATGAGCTAGTTTTTACTTGACTGATATTAAGGGAAGATGGTAGATGTCCAGCATGTCTCTCTCTGGGCGATCATCTGTATGAAGGACCAGGAGCATTTAGGACTTTGGAGTAATTCCAGCCCCAATGAGACACTGCTTTATTCAGAGTAACAGTCTCCAAAAATTTACAGGCAAGAATGGACACTCTCATGGGTTTCACTCTCCAGATTAGCATTTGCTAAACATGTATCATCTGGGCCACAGCCGTAAGTCAGACAGCACTGGTCTGGATAATTCCCTCTTGTCCATAAGAAAGCTAACCGAAATTTCTGGGTACTTACCTAGAAACCTTGTCAACAGTTAAGGAGGTTCTGCCAAAGGAATTAGCGTGGGCAGCTCTGCTGAGTCCCATACACATGCATCCCAGGGCAGTTTGGGCAATGCTGCGTGCAGTGGTAGCATAAACCCGTCCAGAGCGAGGATGAGCGCCCTGCAGCGCTGGGTGCTGAGCTCCTCCTCCCTCCGTGGGGATCCCCCCGCGGCTGCCGAGCAGACCAGGCTGCCCGTGCGGGCTCCCCTGCGGCCGCCGGCGTGGGCGCAGCAGAGACGCTGCTGCTGGCCTTCCCGCTCCTCTCCCTTCTGCGGCCCTCCCAGCACAGCCTCCTTCATCCACAGGCTTTAGAAGGAAATTAAAGAACTGTACCCATACCAATCTGTAACAAAATTTCCTAGGTCATTTTTGCTAAGATGAAGATCCAGAGGAGCACGGGAAAAGTCTCCTCTATTGTCTAAACAAATTATGAACTTCCTTGTTGATCACTAACCGTATTTTGTAAACTAAGTAATAACATCAAAATGAGCACGTAGGTCCTAAAATGCTAAATGTTTCAAGCTGTTGGAGTTCTGCTAATAGCACATTGCTTAGCAACTGCTAAATTTTAAATAGGTCCTTAATTCCACTGTTAAAATGTACGTATTTTACATACTGCTAGAATAACTTAATGTTCTATCCTCCAGTAAATAGGAGTGCTTCACACTGCATGATATGATTTCTGTGTAGGTACAGAATGATAGCTATTTTTAGTTGAGCACTGAATGGTATGAAATACACAAAATTTCATAAAGCATGCAAAATATCTACCTGCAAATAAAAATATTTGCACTCATGTTGAAGAGTTGTAGTTTCTTTCATAATTAATTACAATTAAACTGTAAGATTTAAGTGAAGTGATATATCATCATTTTACTCCATCAAAGTAGCTGACAGCTGTCAAATTTTACAACTGAGAAACCTTTCTTTCCTTTCCCCTCTTCTTTTTCTTTTCCTTTGTTTTTTATATGACACACAAGAGCATTTGAATGAGCAGAGGGAGATGATCCATTTTTCATGGTGTGAGTTCAGTTAGCACCTGGACATTTGGCAAAATGAAACAGATAAGGACAAAAGGTGCTCAAGAAAATGTTGCCTAAACATTTTTTGTTGAAAAATACCAGTACATCAGAATTGAACATTCACTGTTTCAGCTCACACTTTCTTGGGGAAATGCTTTCTGACGGCTTTTCTGGTTAAAGTGAGGAAGGACACTCACTTCTGGACAGTGAAAATCCCGCCAGGGTTGGAGACATGGGGACACTTCTCTGCTGTGCTTAATATTCAGGCTAGGAAATGGCCCTTCCTTTGTGCAGCCCCTGTACCAGCCCTTCACCAGCATCACTCCCACCGCCCTGCTGGATCCGATCCATTCTGGGTAAATAATGGAATATTCACTGGAGCAGGGAGACCCGGACCTCCCACACCCCTGAGTTTCTCAGGCCAGACTGTCTAAACACAATTCCCTTTTAAAATGTGAACTAATTGTTCAATATGAGACCGGGTTTTTGAGGCTATTTCAAGTACACATGTATTTATAGAATGAAAAAGGAATTGGTAATTTCACATATAATATTCCTGTGTAAAAGATACACTCTAGGTTTTCAAAAGTTATTAAAACGCTTTAAACGTGAGCCTTTTCAGGCTCTCTAGTGTTACAAAGGACAGCGAGTATGAGAAAGCAGCAGCTAATTCTGAAGGTTCAGACATTACTAGTTCTGATTCAGTCAGAGCACTTTACATTCAAACTTCAAAAATGAAGCCCCCACATCATTCCCTTTTCCTTTCTTGGTCTCTGTCTCAATAATTGATGAAACCATCTATATGCTGATGTCAGATCTCACAAAAAAGAATGAGAAAATTTCTCCTGCTGCTCTCTTAGGCATATACTTGAATTTTTTACATATATCATATTGAATTTGGTTCTTTCAAAAAATGTCTGAAGATCAGAGCAGCTGTATCAGTATCAGTCTTTACAATGACCCTCATTATGAGCGTTTGAATTAATGAGCTTGTGATGGTCTGGGTTCTGCCATGGGGAGCAATAGTTTTGTGCCTGTCTGCCGGGCTGGCTCATGGCAGGGCAAAGCCACAACATTCGGTGGTCAGCATTATTTCAGTCAGGGGAGAACAGAGTTAAGCTATTAAGAATACAACAGTTTAAGCTTCAAAATGAAAATATATGCCGTATTAATTGCATGAAATTGGACACAAGCTGGCAGTCAAACAGTCTGGGTTTGTCTCCTGACTGATTTATCTCATTATCCTGTCCCCAGTGAATATACCTTCCCGAATGCTTAGGTATACAACAGCAGCCTTATCTAGGAGTGGAAAACGTTACAAAAACATTTTAAAAAGCCTTTAGGCTGTTTCTGGGGAAGTATTTTCAATAATACCGGATTAGGTTTTATGATTCTGTGATTTTAATAATTTCACTGGTTTAAAAGTGAAAACATAGCTAAATGAGTTTATTTCAAACCCTGTCTCAGGAAATACATATTTTTCACATAGAGTTGTTCTTTATATGTGAATACATGAATATTTCAAAGTTTTTCTTTTAAATACCTAAAGCTATAGATTTAGACTCAATTTAATAACTAAGCAGTTTTCTTTATATTTTAGAACATTTATAGGAAGCTATAAATAAATAAATAAATGGGCTTTCCATATTTTTCATCAGAGAAAACAGCTGCTCAGTCTTTCTGGATTCAATCCTATTTCTCACTGAGTTGCAAAGTTAAACACAGATTCACCTATATATCTTTATTTAACCTCAGTTCTTCAGCCAGGGGCAATAGGGATAAGCCAATAGAGAGTTGTATCTGATTCTGGCCATAAACTTTAGCCCAGCTGTATGCAGTGGTCTGACTAATCTTGCTCACAGCATAATTACTAGAAATCATTAATTACTTCTGCTTTTCTAGAAACTTTTGAGAATGTGTGTTTACTTGGGAGTAGTTACGACATCAACCAGGCTGTGTGATGCACCACTTCTAGGTACATAGGACATGCTAGGCCTCTCCTGAGGTTTCTTTGCAAGGTGTCTTCACTTGGTGAAGAGGAGTAAAATAGTTGTATATCATCTGCTAGGGCAACCAGCCTCAGTGACTATTCTCTGACAAGCTAACAGGAGGGAGGGAGCACTCACAGCACCGCTGCTGAGATGTTGGGCTGGGACAGGCTGTATTTGCCAGCTTGGAGGTGTGAATAGATGGCAGAAAGCTGCCCATTCCCTCCACACATCACCAGACCCATGGATAATGTGGCTGAGCATTTGGCCCCTTGCTTTTCAGAGTATGACTGATTCTGCTGTGGGGCTCATCACAAGATAACACAGTGCAGCTTCAGATCATGCCCCAAAGGTCACACAAAGCTCCTTAAAGACTAAGGAACGTTTCCCAAGAGAGTATTCACATGCAATCACTACTGCAAATATAACCTTGCTTCCCTAAATGTCTGCAAGAGATGAATCAAAGGAGCAATTGAAGAGTGGAAGAAAATGTATATTTGACAGAGAAAATACATTCATCACTCATCATCAATCTATATTAACTGTCCAAAGCAAATCTATAGGTTCCTTTCAGCAAACAATTTAAAGGTACGTGTCGTGCTAATAGTGAGGGTATTCATAGTAGGCAATGTAACAAATCACCAAGAGCATATGAAATAATAAAAATGAAGATGACTCATTCAGATAGCTATGATTTTCCTGGAAAGAAAGAAAGAAAAAAAGTAGTCTCTGTGGCTGAACAGACATGGATCCACTAAAATAGTGGGCACAGTTTATCTCATTAGAAAAGAAAGATGACTTGGACATTGACCTGATCTGAGCTGGGGTGTCCCTGAAGTCTGTGGAGGCAGCTGGCACGTGCATGTGCCCTTCACCTTCTCTTCAGCAGCCAGGCTGCTCCCTCATGTCCTCTCTGCCTGCCTCACCCTTGACTTTGGGAGACATTTGTCCCTTAAAGCTAATGTCCTTCCAGTGAATCTGAGGGGACTCTGGTGTAGAAGAGGGAAGGTGAGCTTTTCACATCTTTTTTTCCTATAACACTACTATTTAAGCTGATAGGTTTTACCTTTATAAGGATTCTTGCTGAGAAACTGCATCCATTGGTATGGCAGTGTGGAAGCTCTGGCTTGGAGATTGAAGCTGATTTTGTCCACAAAATGGGGCTCAGTGATTATTTAGCTCAGCAGGTCCTGTTGGTTGCTGAACAACATTGCATTTTGAACTAATCTGTTTCAGCCAAAGTTGCAGACTCAGTCTTTAACTGTCACTTTGTAATTAATTATTTCCACCTTCTCCATAATGACAAAAGCAAAGCAATGGAGACACCTTTAACTAAAGTCACAGAGAGGCTAATGAAATAGGGACTATTATTCTTTCATAAAGAAAAATAAAGCTATTGCTGTCCCTGCAGGATATTTATTTCCACTAGACAAGCAGACTGTGGAACAAGAGTAGATGTAAAAAAAATCGTTAAACCAGCTTATTTTCTGAAAAATGCACACTAAAGAGCACAGTCTACTTTGCACAGTGTCTAAGAAACATAAACTGGATATTTACCACAAATATCCTGTAGGAAAAAAAAATTCCAAAGGCTAAAAAAGTGTGAGATGATGGTATAGTTCATTATGACAGCGACTACAGGTCAAGGGACCTTTTCACCAGTACACCTTTCAAAAGCAAGAGCAATGAACATGACCTTCTGTGCCAAAGAACAGCAGTAATGATGTGAACAAGCCCTCAGAGACAGGGTACCTGATTACAGTGGTGTGGTGTGAGTTTATTTAGAGGGGCTGCCTTTTTATTTTTATTTTGTTTAAATGGGAGCGATGGACAATTAGATCACGCTCACTACTGAAGTCAGGGAAAGTGTAAAACTTTTGCTCAAACGTGAGTTTATTTAGAGGGGCTGCCTTTTAATTTTGTTTAAATGGGAGCGATAGACAATTAGATCACGCTCACTATTGAAGTTGGGGGAAGTGTAAAACTTTTGCTCAAATGCTTTTAATATTTACTTTTTTACAAGAAAGATGTTCATTCTAAATGGCCTAGATTAGAGTATTAAGTACATGAAATTTGTGACTATATGAGAAAACAGCAGAGTAATGGATTTGCCTGGAAATTTTTCCACATTGATTGCAGCATTATTACTAATCCTGAATCAACCTAAATGTACAGAACTGAATAAGTATTAGAGCAGTCCAATAAGATTTGATGAATGCACTATTCCATTAATTTTACCTTTTTGTTGAATAAATTATTTGACAAATAATAGTAAAATTCATCAAATAAATTATCTGATGAATATATTTTTAAGTAATCGACTAGCTCTAATGAATATGCAGGCAGTTCCTTAATGAAAAGCATTACTCTACTGTTAGCCTGCTTTCATCAATCATATGTCACTTTTTTGTATTGTGTAACGGCAATGTGTATATATTATTCATTCACCCATTCATTTGTACATGGGAAGTTCAAAACAGTATGGTTAATCAATCACTGCAATTCTTAGAATATTTTTTGCTTTACAGTTGATTATTCATTACATTCCCATAAAGGAATGCTTAACAAAAAGAGCCAGGCTTTTCTAAGGACACCTCTCCCAAGAACTATTCTTGACTTGTTCCAAGTCAAGTTTACAAGAATGCTCTGCAAATTGCAGGGTCCATTTATAAGCCATTTCTGTAGTTGCAAACACTACAATTACCAATTGTTTCAAGAAATTGGAGCCTGAATCCAAGCCAGACACCTTCAAGGACCCTGGAAACACATATTAGAGGAGTAAAACAAAGAGGAAGATACAGTAGCAATCTCCTCACCGCACAGTGCTGAAGGTGTTTGGATAAAAGGCACATAGAGGATTATTTGGATGGTGTGCAATTTTGGAACTGTTCCAGTGTCAAAGAGCAAGTCTATATTTTGCTATTATAGAGGTGGTCTCAATAAATGCTACCGTTAACACTGTTAAACAACAATTTGCACCTGTTAGGTTGAACGTGTCACACACATTTCCAAGGCCTGGTTCCTCGCAGAGGGTTCACCAGCTTCGTAGTAGCAGTGACAGTGGGCAGAATAGTCAAGTATCTGTCGATACTGTAAAGGTGCAAATTGTTTTTATACTGGTCCCTTTTGAACTTACTGCACAAAGCTTAACTAAACAGACCTAACAAGCGAAGGCCTTGGAGAGAGATGAATTAAAGGATGCCTGCAGGTGCAGCTGGCATAGCAGCGATCCTCCTCAGGATTTTCCTTTCAGTGGCTTGTAGACTTTGGGTTAGTGCCCAGCTGGGCATCTATCTATCCTGTATGGGTGAAGGGATTTATCCCGTGTTCGCTGAACTCAAAGTTTCCACTGACTTCAGCAGCGCAGAGTGAAGCCTGCACACAGGTCTGTGCCCCCTGCGCGCAGGCAGCAGCTCTGGGCAGCAGGAAGGAGCTGCTGCTTGGCCAGCGTCACACGCTCATCCACACCGCAGCGCCACAAATGGTTATTGCCATTCTACACACTTGCTATTACAGAGAGATTATTATTGTGAGAGTATATCACAAAAGAAAAGAAAATGTTCTAGGAATTTTTTTTTTCATTTTCGTACCTTTTATCTCTGGAGCTTATATTTGTATTTGCCTCAGTCAGGCAAGGGTTGTGCTATGTATGAATGTTTGTCCCTTAAAGCCTGTGCTAAACTCACTTTTCTATTAAAAGTTTAAATACTTGTTATAAATAATTTCTCCATACTTGTATGCTTTGATCTAATCTACTACATAGTTTTAGCTAAAATGGTTGTGGTTCTAAAGATTACAAGTATTAGGAGGAGGAAATAAGTTGTGGAAATTATCTTCAGCTTGCAGCTTGCTTTACAAAGGTTTAAAATGCCTTTTCTTTGCTAACTCAATCTAAAGAGCTTCTGACCCACTCCTTTTCATGTACAGTCACCAATCTAATAATAATAATAATTTTTAGATGGGATCAATAGGGCCACTGCTCTACTCCTAAGAATTCTAATAGAACCTTAATAAGCAAACAGCTTCAGAAGTAGTGTTACTCCTTAGGCAAACAGAGAACTTAGTTTGTACTTTTGATAAACACTTGAGCTCCTTATGCTTCACTATTATTACTGCAGATTTAAAGCCCAAGCATGTGTTCGAAACAGTGTGCCTAGAGGTAGAGAATCCATTGGTACAGAATCTGTTTGGTTCTTAATCATTTACATGTTGTCTCAGAGGCCTATTATGATATAATCTAAACCACAAGTCTCCCAGGGCCCCATTCACAGAAACTGAAAGCACCATTTGGGTATGTGGGCTTTTGTGCTGACAATGTTTTTTTTTGTGTGTGTGTGTGTGTGTGTGTGCAAGAATCAGATTTGTGGCGAGTTGCTCTCCAGAGATTGGGTATCCAAACTCTCCAGGCTATCTTGGAAAACCCTCAAGCTCAGTGTCGTCTGTATATGAAGCTCAGGATTAAAGGCAAGCTTGAAGTTGCCAGGGTTTGTGGTTTAGTATATGAGGGTGGCAGTGCTCGATTATTTGGTTATCCCAAAGCAAAAACAATATTTCCTTTCCAGAGTACCCAATTAGGATATAAATTAGGATATATAGATATATTTTTTTTCTTCAGATAGCTATGTGTTGGGTTGTGTTTGGTAGAAATGTTGGAAAGAGGTAGATTTCTGTAATAAAAAAATCTTCCTGATTGACACTGCTTTGGAAAGGGATTAAACTTCATTATATTATTCATCTAATACACTAAATAGGAAGGCTAGACAACAGAAATTGAATTAATGCCTCCAGTACACCTTCTGCAGAGCAGACATTTAGTACCAACTTCATCTCCTAGAGTCAATATCTATTTTCATGAGGTTTCTCATATTTTCATTGAAGAATAATCTGAATAGGGTGTGAGCAAATTAACTAGCTCCTTGCACCCTTTGAAAACTCTCTTGCATTTCAAGCTTCAATTTACTATGAGTCCATTAGAACAAGCAATCCAGACTCCCAGGACATCACACATCCGACCTAGCTCCTCACTGAATGCAGAGCACATTTCTTCCTATGTGCGTGTAGTCCTGCCTCTGTGCATGACTATGGGGAGATAGTGATCGATGTATGAGAATATTCTGAAAATGAATTATCACAAATTACTTTCATAATGAAAGTAAATACAGCAAAACAACTGCAGGGCTTTCTGCTGTCCAGCAGAAAAGTAGGTTCCACTTAGGCAAGGGAGCTGGAAGAAAAAAGGAACTGTCTGGCCGTTACTTTTTCATGTAGGAAGAATTCATTGGTGCAGTGGGCCTCTATCAACATCTCTCACCTCCCCTTTTTTCCTATAATTCTAGAAAACTGCCTGCTGCAAGATGTGGATGCTCAGAGAACAACCATGGAACTCACAGCCTGACTTGTAGGACTTGCCTCTGCTAGACTTGTATCAAATCTAGTGCAGATCTGCTCTGCCTTGGTGCCAAGCTTGAGATCCCTCATTGAAATTCAGCTGGACCTGAAAACATGGCCACAGATGCATAAATTTGGGCATTTTTTATATTTTGATAATAGAGCTTTCCTATACTATCAGTGCAGTGACACATTTCACCTGAAGGTGAATGACGTATGAGGAAAACAAACCTCACCTTGCCTTTATGGAAAAAAAGAGACAAGGTGCAAATAAATGGGAAATCTGTACCACAAACCCAAGAAGGTTAAACATTTTCCAGCACCAAATGGCCTTTTTCCATTATTTACTATCACTGCAGTAGCCTGTCAGCTGAAGGCACCACCTGACCTTAGGGCTGCTCACCAGGGAGCCGGTGGAGGCGGCTGCTGGTTGCCTCGCTCCAGGTCGCCTGGGCTGACGTGGGAGGCAGGAGGCTGCCCCATCTAACGTAGGAACTTGGGGTAGAATTGGAACAAAATTAAACCTGACACTTTATTCAACTTGGAAATGGCAAATCCACTCATATAAAACTGTTTTGTTGTCACCTTGCCTTCATTAGGCACTGCAACATTTTTCTGCTAGAACTCCTCATTTTTATCACCAAATAGCTAAAAAAGCAAAAAAGGATTATAACTGACTTGGTCAGAGACATCCTGAGGCCTCACCATCACACTTTCTTCTCCTGCTCGCTCCAGCTATTGCCAGATCACTGTCAACCTCGTCACACACAATAATGCCCATTACAGTTGGAACGGTTTGTTAAACTTTACAGCACTTAGAAATGCTCTTGAGGCACCAAAAATGTCCTGATTTAGAAAGGAACATATAATACCTGCCAAATTTTCAGGTTTGAAACCTCTTCCAATAAGAATTAAAAAGGCCCTCTTCACAGCTAAAATAGGGCTATCAATACTTGACTTGTCTGCCCATGTGAAATAGTGGGTTCTTTTCTCTGACGTCGCAATTTAGTTTAAAATGGCTTTGATGATGACAGGGTACACAAAAATGATAAAACCATAAAGATGACAGTCTAATCTTACAAAGATGACCGATCACTGATAAGAGATTAAGTCACACAACATTTGAAAAACCAGATTATCTGTCTGCTAGGATAGTGTCTGTGTGCACCTCCTGCTGAGCCATGCTGAGATGCCAATGACATAGGAAGATGCTACTTCTTAAAAACTAAAAATGCTTCACAAAAATTTCGCAAACCATGGGGTTAAAAGCAAGCAAGCAAGAAAGGAAAAAGCTCTGATCTGACAAGAGTTTTTTGTCAAATGTTCATTTTTCAGGCTTGTGAAGTATTTAGATATACAGCATATAAATAATTTAGAGACACTATAAAAGGGTCTAAATTAGCCAATTCTGCCCTATAATTAGCGCTCACAGCTATGCTGGCAATGGGTGGGTGATTATTAAACACCTTTTATTATCGGTTTTATGTACTACAATAAAAAAGGAAAATTATACTTACAAGAATTATTAGACATGCTGGTCCTATAAAACTCCATATAAAGTTATTCTTTGTGCTGAGCCAACATCTGAAAAGTAAACAGCAGAAAATGTCTTGAAATATGCTAGACTGCTGTGACTACTGCATCCTTATATATGCCTGATTTGAACATGGAAACAGCAACAGAAACAGCGACTTACACTTCTGTAGTGCCATAATACTTGTATCCTAATGCAGCAGAGATTCCAACCACCACAGCTGGACTGACATAGCCAAAGACATAGAAATTCTTGTGTAAAAATCCCTTGTTGTAGATAACTCCCACGACTATAAGGTAGAGATGAATGCCTTCGATGCACATCCATGCAAAAGCAGCTAGAAGGAAATAATGGAGTAACCCAGCAGTGATTGAACAGAAGAGCTAGAAAGTCAATCAGAGAAAGCGAGAGTCATAATTCTATCAATACCTCTCTATTAAGATTATAGAATATGCAAAGCAATCTAGTGATGATAAAGTGGTGGTCCAACAGACCAGACGTCAGTCTGCTTGACAACAGTTTGGCCTATACACTTAAGCACTCAGGACATATATTGGTGTCTCTTCCCAGTTAAACTACATAAATTGGCAGTGTTGATCCTATAGCTACAGCTGAGTTGTCTACAGGCTTTGCTGACTTAGAGAAATTGTGTTTTTATGATTTTCACAACAATATGAAACAGCAGAGAAAGCAATCGCTTCTTAAAAAAAACAAAAAACCAAAAACAAAACAAAAAACACAAAAGCTTTTTTACTGTAAAATATTTTTGTAAAGTTATATTCTGCAGTTAATCAATACTGGAGTGCTGTCTCAGGGATTGCAGCTCATACTTTTTTCAAGTAATTTAAAATTCTATTCAGCCATTTATCGTAGCTTTTTGATAATATATGCATAAATTAATTTCCTAAAACTAATGTGAAACATAATATTAAATATTTCATATTTTTGTATTATGTTGCTCCACAGAAGGAGCAGGTTTTTCATAAACATTGATTAATGAAGTTTTCTCACAACAGTTAGAGGTATAAAGAGGAATAGAGGTATATGCTTCGACTCCTTAGATTTAGCCATATTTGGTGAAGTACACAGGAATGTTAACCAGTAGTTTAGTGCAAAGTCTGAAGAATGTCATGTTCCTCCAAAACTGGAGTTTCAACTTAGTTAAGCAGAATGTATCTTGGTGGACTATAATTTTCATGTCATGCAAGACTCAGCAGTCTTAATTGTATAAAAAATGACAAGAAGAGATGAAGTCCTTAGACTTAGAACTGAAAGATCTTCCAGCCTAATGGCTGATTTTTAAGGAAATCATCATCCATAGAGCCACTTTGCTTTGTGCAGCATGCAAATACAAAAAGTGAAAATGTCAAACACATTGAGACAACAGTCTTAGTAAAAGTGACAAAGCTCAATTGAAACCAATAGAACAGAGTCAGTTAGGAAGATGGCCCCACATTTGTAAATACGGTAAGCTCAGTTTCCCATTGCTGGACTAGGAAGTCAGCGTCACTCCTGTATTCACACTGACACTCGGAAATACAGAACGATGGAATAGGGTATCTTACACTCTCTATTTACTTTACAGCAAAAATCAAGAGGCAACAAGTAAAAATTACCCACCTTGTTATTGTTCATATTAATTCCAACCAGAAAAATAAGTTCCGCCAGGAAAAGGCTGCAGCAGAGGTTTTTGTGAATTGTCGTTCTAGTGCTTTGAATTTCACTGAAGAACCAGAATGTAAAAATGCACATGGAGAGGCAAATCAACGAAATAATTATTCCTAGCTGAGTGATTCTTGTAAGAATGTTATAATTTGTAACACCCTGGGGGAAAATTATAATATAATATTTAAAAGAATAACTCTGAACCTCCTCAAGAAAGACTTCATTTTATAATACAGTTCTTTTCTTTTGTTCAACATATTAATCAAAACTGTTTGTAGAGTTTCAGTGCAAATGTACACTTTGGATAATCTAAAAAGTATTGTTTTTTGTGAGGGAAATATAATTCTAGGGGAAATTAGGAATGAGCTGTATACATTATTCCTCCTGTATTTATGATGTGTTATTTCTTAGCAAAACTTTGTGTTAAAATTAATATCTCCTAGTATGATTTAAAAAAAAAATCAGATCATTTTAGTGAATGACAAATATAGTGGCAGTAGGACGTATATTAATCTGACATGAACATTTTCTAATATGAAAGGACATATCACAGCACTGACTTAGATAAGCTAAATTGAATAACCGTCTTACCGAATTTGCAGCATGATCAAAACAAGACACTGCAATACCAATCTCCTCAAACAAATGCTAGTTCCAGATATATAACATGACCCTTCTCTAAAAACAGTCTATTTTTAATGAGTGAGTGTGCGTATTTTCTGTGCAGGAGCACAGCTACATTTGCTGCTTGGTATTCTCAAAGAGAATCTCTGAAATACGTGACTACACATCAGCATAAGGGCAGGATTCAACTGACCCTAAAATGCATCTAAGCATTTGTTTTTTTCCTAAATAAAGTAGCAGAGATTATCCTGCTCCCCTCCGCCCTTAAAAAGGCATAAATGCCTACAAAAGTCTTAAATCTGAACCAAAGGCATAGGATGCTATTTAGCAAGCAGGAAACAGCCTCTATCAGCGTGAAATGCACAGTGTGGGAGCACTGTCTCAATACGATACATTCGTGCTAATATTTGGCTTGCTGTCAATTCTGATACTTTAAATAGCTGCCTCCTGAGGCAGAATCCTGGTTCCTGTAGGTCCCCACATAGATCCTGGAAATCTATGGGGCCTCTTACTGAAGGAAAGGCATAAACTGAGTGGTTATTTTCACGGTTCTGCGGTGGCCGTGAGGGTCTGTGCTTTAACGCTCATAAACACCGTTCTGCTTACTGTGCTATATGCTTTTCTGATACTGCTAGTGCAAACTCTCAGGAGAGAATTTAAGGGGATTTTTAGATGCCAAGGTAAGACAAATGGGTGACAAAGTTTTGCGAGAGAGAAATTCTGGGCCATATGGTTGCTGACCACCAACGAATGCCAATTAAATCCCATGGTAGTCTTAAAGTGGAATTTAAAATTAAAAGCAATGCACCAAAAATAAGTACAACAGACTGTGTATTTGGAACAAGATCCTTTGCTGCATCACTGCTCTGTAATACTGCGGAAAGGACATAAGGAAATTCAAACACATATGGGAGGAATTTTGTTTGCCCTATGCACAATAAATTGTATGTTTGCTAAATAAGAAAAAGAGACACAACTGAAAGGGGGAAAAGTATGTCAGCTGCACTGAAATAAAAACACAAGCAATGAACATGGAAGAAAGTAAAACACTAAATTAAAATAGCACTTACAACAGAGCCACCTGAGGACATCAAAACAGCAAAATGAGTCAGATGATTGCATTTGCATGAGATGTGAGTGGTGTTGGAATGTGTCAGCTCGCAGCCTTCTGTAGCCCAGTTGCCATTCATTGTGTCTGCTGAGTAGTTCCAAAATGCACATTTAATATCTTTATCTGCAATCTGGAACAGAAACAAGATGTTTTACTGATGGCAAAAGGCAGAATATTTCCCATCTAGAGACCTTTCTTACACTAGCCAGAAAATTCATTAAAAATTGCATGTTTCCATTGGAAGGCTGAGAAACAAAGAGCACAGTCTGCAAGGCCTATTCCAAGCAATTAAAACATGGCTCAGGATCGAAAACTTTATTCACACAGTTAACATCCAACTGAACATGCAGGCTAATCGGATTACTGAACCCTTCTGGCACTCAAAAGAGTTGGAATTTTTTAGCTACTGAAAACATTGTTATATATACACCCATGCACCTGCTGAAAATGGACTAAACCTCAAGGTTAGAGCCTCATTGCCTACCCTGCTCAAAGTCCCTTCCAACTGAAGGATTCAAAAATTAAGACATATCCTGTGCATGCTATGAAGTAATCTAGGAGAAAGCCAGGGTCATATCACACCTGGTACATCAGGTGCAAAGAGTGCAATGATAAGACCATTAATATTATTTATTCCTGACAGACAAACATTACTCAGAGATCAGGACCTGCTGTATTAGGTATAGCATGCATATATGCAAATACAGATAAAGGTGATCTCTATCTCCAATATATCAAGATATGGCAGATTAAAAAGCGGAATAACCAAGGTTAACACATTCCCCAATGTCTCCCTGCAAAAACACAATAACCTCGCCAGTGTTTCAGATGTTTCAGATCAGGTCTTTGTGCCATGTAACATGTTTCTTCACATGCAAGTGAAGTCAGAAAAATCTATTTTGTACACTGGAAGCAAAAACCACAGTACAAATTTCAGAAATAACAAAGTTGTTATACTGTAAGTTCTGCTAATACTTATTCGCTGCAGATAGTGTGCAACTTGAACCTTTTATTTTTCATCCTTTCAGGTAAACAGCTTTAAGCACCTGATAAAGCATTTGAAAACCCACCTAAACACAAAATAATCAGGATACTGGAATATTCTCTGATTCAATGAATACATAACCACCACAATGAATACATAATTGTTGCTCTGCCTTTAGTCTAGTAGCACTTTTGAGTAGTATCGTGTTCAGTACTTTGAGGTTGTCGTTTTTTTCTCTAATTAGACTAAACTCTCATCAACCAACAACAGAATTATGTCTCAACATATCATACATTGCAGGTATGGTTACATGACATAAAATAATTATTTACTGCTTTGCTTTAATTTGAAGATGATAATAAAAATTTTAAAAAAAACCTTACCTTGGTGTACTTTAAGGTAAATGTTATTTTCTCAAGCTCATAGAGCGTGGGTGGATTTGAGCTAATTGCAACAGCTATAACTGATGAGCTTACTGTTTCTTTCTGTTCTGAACTCTCTTTCGAGGAGCGGTTTTTAGGCGATGAAAGCAAAGAACCAATATTGCTATACCGCAGAAAGACAACTGCAACGGTGCCTATCAATCAAGCAGACCATGTTTAGTAGCTTGTGTAGTTTGCGGGGTTTTTTTTATAGAAGAAGAAAATTGAAGACATTAAGGAAACAATAAACAATAGACATTGTTACTGCTATTACATAAAATATGCAAAACAGATGGAATCTTTGTGGAATACTTATAAAAATGTTTTAGAGACAATGAAATATAGATTTATTTAAAACAATGTAACTGCCATTAGAATTAAAAATGTGTGTTCACGCTGGAAATTCTAATTAGATATATGCATACATATTTTTCTAAAACAATATATGCTTGCTGCTGTACTGCAGTTGGCTGCACATTTGATGTCAGGTCTCATAAACTAAAATGGTTAAAACCTGAGGTAAATACTTGTCCTCTCTAAAGCATATGGCTTGCTTTGAGCTCCGTTACGCTAGAGCCAGAGTGGAAATCACACATGGAGAGAGAAAGGAAAGGTAGATGATGATGTAGGGCTGATTTGAAAAATGCAATGCTTTTTTTTCCATAGTAAAGATTTAAGGTTAATTGATAGTGACAGAGAGAGATGAAGGGGCCAGTCTAGAGTGACACAGAAGGTCTATGGTTGAGAATAGGATAGAGCCAAGTCTCTTTGGTGCCAGTATCCAGTGTTTGGGATGGATAAAAGTAATTTAGATAAGACCATGATGCCTCCCGAAACTCCCCTCATGTTTTCATCTGGGCACCTCTCATCTTGGAAAACAAGGAAGGAATTATACTGAGAAACAAGACGTGACTGTCCCTCTAAGGTGGCTCAGCCACCAAGGGGGATTTCATGATGAAGAGAGCTTGTCCTCTATCTACCAATATAACAGTTACTCTGTTTCCTTGTCCCAAAGGGGAATTGGCAGGAATTTTCCTCAGAGCTGCTGTGGATGACTGGTCCAACAGAGATAGGACCCAAGATGCATCTCCTGTTCTAGCGGTTTTGTTCTGTAGCAGAACCATATGATGACGGGAAACTGGGAGCTTATTGTTTTATACCTCTGTTCATCCCTGTGGGCCATGTGGTCAGTCTAGAAGATCTATTATATCTGGCTTATCTCTCAATTTTAATGACTTAATGTAATAGAGCTACTAGATATATACCTATCAGGAGCAGAACTGATATATTTTCCTGGACAAGTTTTAGGCTTGCAGATGTAATCTTTGCTGTATTAATACCTGTATGACACATTATTCAACACAGATAAAAAGAGGGCTGTATTCAGATAGAAATGCGTAAAATCAGAGGCACTGAACCTCTGGCTCACTGCACCACTGGATATAAGAATAGAAATAGTACTGCTGAGACAATAAAGGGGTAGGTGAAACGATGATAAAAATGCCTTGACTCTGCAGTTAGCAGGACTGCAGCTCGCTCTGACTGCAGGCTGCACATTTTATTTTTACTAGTGGGTATAGATCTAGCAGAGGTCTACCTAAGGTGTTTATTAACCTCCCCCACACTCTAATCATTTTTTCTTACCATTAGGATAAGATTCCTCTTTCTTCTTCGGAGAGATCTTTATATAATCTCCTCCCGTGTATACATGAGGGTGAATGTGTTTCATGTGGTGTGAATCAAAAGCAAAAACCTTGAGTGCTGCAAAAGAAGAAAAATACTGTACAAATCACAGCTCCATTAAAATCTAACATAATTTACAGTTGGGTTAATAAATGTGCTATTGGATTGCATAATTATTGTAAATTTTAAGAATATATCATTGTGCCAAATATTTCAAGAAAAATGCTATTGATGTAGCATGCTTGCTTAAAACTCTAGATTTTGTTATTTTCATCCATACATTTTGCTCTTATACTTTTTACTCTTTACATGAAAAATATAGTCTTTTATTTACCTTGCATTAAATTAGGCACTGGAAAGAATAATGTAGGTTACTTTGGGAAGAGCTATTGCTTTATTAAAAATGCATTTCTGAAAGAGACCACAAATCACAATTATAAAAAGCAAAGGATAAAATTCTCTACTGAATAGTAGCATTTGATAAAAGCCAATTTTTGAAAAGTGTATATTTTATAGTTATCTATCCATGCTACCAAATGCACATTGCACCATGGAATAATGATGTGTGTTGTCAAAAAGCAAACAAGCAAACATCACCCCTCAGGACAAAAAATACATTAGAGGACATTGAGCTCTTTACTTGGTTCATTACAGTGCTGAGTTTCAATCACCCACGATGGGAACAAAAAAAGTCAATCAGGCCTGTTTTTAAAAACAAAACAAAACAGCAACAAACAAATCTAAAACTTGACTGATGGAGGAGTATCACTAAGCTAGACCATCTGCATTGCTTATAGCACAGCACACAAAAATAATATGAGCTATTCAATAGACCAGCTGTCAGAAAATGTTTGTCAGGACATAAGAAATAGTTTTTATGGCTGAAGTTTTGAAAAGCTTGTGGTTTGAGAACCTGCACCATAAAAAGCAGTGAGAGAGGTAATTCCAAAGGTCTTGTAACAAAACAGATGTGACAAAAACACATATTTACCCTGTAGAGAGCTGAGCAATGATAGCAAAACAAAACAAAACAAAAAACAAACAAAGAAACAACAAAAAAACCCACCAACCAAACAAAAAATCCCAAAAAACAAAGTAGTGTTTGGGGCCATTTTGGAAAAGAACTCTTAGAAGTTCAAATTTTGGAGTAAAACTCATTGAAAAAGAGTCAACTTTTTGAAACGGATTCTTCCCCATTCTCATTATTGGATTTCTTTTTCTGTTTTTGAGTCATCTTTCTTCTGACAGGGGTCTCTACTACCATTAGATTTCTCTTTCTTCTCCACTTTTAAGGTCTCCACATCCACAGTAGTCTCTGTCTTCAGAGAGCAATGAGGATGAAGAAGGGCTTTTCAATGATCACTTCCCACCATTCTGGATCTGCCACAAACCCAGAAGTACTCTGAACTAAAATAAATCCACTTCTACAGAATTTCTGACATGGAACAATTCCCTATCTGTGACATTGCCAAAGCAATCAGCAATACTTTAGTAGAGTAAGATTTTTGAAAATGGTTCTTGATAATCTTACACTGCTCCCACTGAAGGAAAAGTAAACCTATTGCTGTCAGAGGAAAACTGAAAGGAGTTGGTATGAAGACGTTAGTATGCAGGAGGATGGTAGGAAGCAAAATGATGCAGTGGAAAAGCCCTAATTGTTCTCTTCTGAAATTTCGCTGAAAATCAGAAATTTCTCTGAAAATAAGGCCACACAAGATCAGAATCACAAGCTTCAGTCTTATTCAGAGTTCATTTACAATGCTTTCACTGAACCAAAAGAAGCCTGGTTCTCTTGATGTTTCAATGCATATAAGATTTGTGGGATATTTTTATGCGTATGAGAGGATTCACTATGACAGTGTGGCTATAACGAGAGATCGAAAGAGAATACGAAAGGACAACGTTCCACAGCCTCTCTAGTTTTATCTCAGCTCAAATGTTCAATATTTGACAACTATGATACCTACACTGAAAGTCAGGTGTTAGTTATGAAATTCATACAAATTAACACCTGTGTGTTTTATATAACACCATTTCTACTTCGTATAATTGTGCTGAAAAACTCTTCAGTGTAATTCACATCTAAAGTATTCCTTAGATTAGTTTTCTTAATCTTACCTATGTCACTTGCATTAGCATCTAGCTGTGTTGTCTTTTTGATGTTCTGTGACATGAGAAGCGCTGCTTGTTCTGTAGTATGCATCAGTTTAGTCAGACTCATTCTTTGGTTAGCTACAGGAAGAGCTTCCCAGACCATTAATTTGTCCTTTTGTAAAAAATTGTTCACAGTGTTAACCAAAATCTGTAAATAAAAATAATATTTTTAAGCATTAGAATCATACATAGTTTGTAAAAGAAGAAAAACTGCACATTTTTAAGGCTTGATCTACTCACATTAATAGTTGTATTCTGAAGTGTTTCATTGCCAGGAGCTGAGTAATGAGTGGTATTCAGTGAGGAATAAGACAGTGCTTCTACATATGAAATCACATCTACAGGTAAAAGTGGTCCTAAGGTATTCTTATTAATTTCTTGCAGCATCTCCAAGGAGGTTTTTAAGTGACTAATCTGAAAAATAAAAATCACAAGTAAAGCCACAATTTCTGTAAGTGGAAGAGTAAACCCAATGCAAATGAGTGATTTCTGTGAATTAACAATAACATACTATGTTTTGAGATGCTTATGCATAAAAAAGAACTAATTAACTGAGCAGCTCTACATGTAAAGTTATGGTGCTACTCAAAGAAAGAGAAGAAACATGATTGATAAGACTCCAACAATCAATTATGGTAAACAAGAAGTCATGGTCTATGATTCACTCTTTTTTTTTTTTTTTTTTTTAGTTTTTTAACTTCTGCAGCTCAGTTTTATTTATCAGAATACTGTAGAATAGACTAGTAAATGCTCTGCAACATATTTTGTAAAAATAATTAAATATCAATAATACAGCAGCTCAACTGACTCTTTTCTGTTAAATTTTAGTTGAAGTGGTGGGAGCAGATGGGCAGTATTTATTTATTTTGTTTGGATATTTTGGCAAATGCAGCTTATAAAGCATGTAGATTGGTACAACCTTCCTGCATATTTCACCCTTTTGATTAAAGTTTATGAACTACTAAATTTACTTACATAAAGCAATCAGTTTAAACATGGTAAGCAAGTTAATATAGTGCATTATATGGTACCTTAACATAGAAAGCCTGTTAATATAATATATCTTACACTGGGTAAACAAAAGCTTTTAAATTAAAATCTGTCTGAATCTGGTAATTTAGGCAAAATGCTTAATATAAAATGCAAACATATACAATTTGTTTTAATTTATTCATATTTATGTTTCATTTATCCTTCTAAATTAGACATCACTGTAGTTGTGGACTAATGAATAGTGAATTCGTTGATTTATTTAATTTGCTTCAGGAAATCTCAGCTTCTGGTGAAAAAATATTGAATCCTGAGTCTTTGGGTCTGTAAGTCTATGCCACTTTAAATACTATGCTTTGAGGAGTAAATATACTGGCATGGCAGGATACTATTGCTCCACTTTCTATTTTGTCACTTATTTATATTAATTTTGTAAGCCTTCACTCTGAGCAAGCAAATAATTGCACATCAGTAAATGCAGCAATGTATAACTTCAGAAATTACAAAACCAGTTGAGTGATTACCGCCCTTCTGAATTTTTCATGCATCATGACTTACTATGCTAGAATTACAACACACACATTCCCAGCAAGTTATTACCATGATTTGAACACATAACCAATTTCACATAATTTGGAATTATTAACAAGACTTCTGTAAACATGCTTAAGCTCAATTGTATGCTTGAAGCATTTGTTAAAAGCTCCTTAAGAACTATTATAATTGAAATAACAGTTTCAAACAGAAACAATTAAAGGATTTGCAAATTAATCTATAAACCAATGCTACTTACTCCAGCTAAAGTTCTATTAATATGTTCAGTTATACAGTCTTTGTATAACTCACACTTGGCCTTCGGATTTTCTGTAGAAATTAAAAACAAATTATTATCTTAAGTTTAATGAAATGTTCAATATATACTTGTTAAGAGAGTTCTTTAAGTAATTTTCCCGAACAAACCTCCATTTATGAACATAAAAGGCAGCATTCAGTCTCACACTTCGACTACCAAGACCTTCTTTTGACCAAGCTGCTGTTTGTACAACACAAACACTGCTGAACTGGACTAGAGTAGTTTTATTATGTCTTTGATAGAGCTTCTTGGGACTTCTACCAGGGTAGCTAAGAGAAGGTTTGAATTCGTGGAGTGGCAGATGAGCTATGAAGGGGTATCTCCTTTCAAAATGGATTTTGTCACACTTCCCTAGAATCACTCTACATATCCTGCTACATTTCCCCTGGCATGCCCATTCAAAACACAGTCTCAATAGGATTCTGTGCTATCTCTCTTTCTTAGCCCTAACCCTAGCCCAAACACTAACCAGGGTCACTAAGCCTAGGCTCTTCAGGCCTATTGGGTCCCAAAACGCAAAGATGGCCCTAGAATCACTCTGTATATCCTGCTACATTTCCGCTGGCATGTCCATTCAAACCGCAGTCTCCTTAGGACTCTGTGCTGTCTCTTTTACATAACCCTAACCTTAGCCGTAGCCCTAACCCCAACCAGAGTCACTAAGCCAAGGCTCTTCAGGCCTAGTGGGTCCCAAAAAGCAAAGATTGCTCTAGAATCACTCTGCATATCCTGCTACATTTCCGCTGGCATGCCCATTCAAACTGCAGTCTCTTAGGACTCTGTGCTGTCTCTCTTCCTTAACACTAACCCTAGCCCTAGCACTAACCCTAACCAGAGCCACTAAGCCTACGGTCTTCAGGCCTGGTGGTGCCCAAAAAGCAAAGATTGCCCTAGAATCACTCTGCATAACCCCAACCCGAGCCCTAACCCTAACTAAAGCCGCTAAGCCTTCGGTCTTCAGGCCTAGTGGGTCCCAAAAAGCAAAAATTGGCCTAGAATCACTCTGCATATCCGGCCACATTTCCACCGGGAAGGCCCATTCATTCCGCAGTCTCCATAGGACTCTGCGCTGTCTTTCTTCCTTAACCCTAACCCTAGTCCTAACCCTAACCAGAGTCTCTAAGCCTAGGCTCTTCAGGCCTAGAGTTGCCCAAAAAGCAAAGACTGCCCTAGAATCACTCTGCATATCCTGCTACATTTCCCCTGGCATGCCCATTCTAACCGCAGTCCCCTTAGGACTCTGTGATGTCTCTCTTCCTTAGCCCTAACCCTAGCCCTAACCCTAACCAGAATTGCTAAGCCTACGGTCTTCAGTCCTAGTGGTGCCCAAAACGCAAAGATTGCCCTAGAATCACTCTGCATATCCTGCTACATTTCCCCTGGCATGCCCATTCAAACTGCAGTCTCCTTAGAACTCTGTGATGTCTCTCTTCCATAGCCCTAACCCTAGCCCTAGCACTAACCCTAACCAGAGTCGCTAAGCCTACGGTCTTCAGTCCTAGTGGTGCCCAAAACGCAAAGATTGCCCTAGAATCGCTCTGCATATCCTGCTACATTTCCCCTGGCATGCCCATTCAAACCGCAGTCCCCTTAGGACTCTGTGATGTCTCTCTTCCATAGCCCTAACCCTAGCCCTAACCCTAACTAAAGCCGCTAAGCCTACGGTCTTCAGTCCTAGTGGTGCCCAAAACGCAAAGATTGCCCTAGAATCGCTCTGCATATCCTGCTACATTTCCCCTGGCATGCCCATTCAAACCGCAGTCCCCTTAGGACTCTGTGATGTCTCTCTTCCATAGCCCTAACCCTAGCCCTAACCCTAACTAAAGCCGCTAAGCCTACGGTCTTCAGTCCTAGTGGTGCCCAAAACGCAAAGATTGCCCTAGAATCGCTCTGCATATCCTGCTACATTTCCCCTGGCATGCCCATTCAAACCGCAGTCCCCTTAGGACTCTGTGATGTCTCTCTTCCATAGCCCTAACCCTAGCCCTAACCCTAACTAAAGCCGCTAAGCCTACGGTCTTCAGTCCTAGTGGTGCCCAAAACGCAAAGATTGCCCTAGAATCGCTCTGCATATCCTGCTACATTTCCCCTGGCATGCCCATTCAAACCGCAGTCCCCTTAGGACTCTGTGATGTCTCTCTTCCATAGCCCTAACCCTAGCCCTAACCCTAACTAAAGCCGCTAAGCCTACGGTCTTCAGTCCTAGTGGTGCCCAAAACGCAAAGATTGCCCTAGAATCGCTCTGCATATCCTGCTACATTTCCCCTGGCATGCCCATTCAAACCGCAGTCCCCTTAGGACTCTGTGCTGTCTCTCTTCCCTAACCCTAACCCTAGCCCTAACCCTAAACGGGGTCGCTTAACCTAGGGTCTTCAGCCCTAATGGGTCCCAAAACGCAAAGATTGCCCTAGAATCGCTCTGCATATCCTGCTACATTTCCCCTGGCATGCCCATTCCAACCGCTGTCCCCTTAGGACTCTGTGCTGTCTCTCTTCCTTAATCCTAACCCTAACCCTAGCCCTAGCACTAACCATAACCAGAGCCGCTAAGCCTAGGCTCCTCAGGCCTAGTGGGTCCCAAAAAGCAAAGATTGCCCTAGAATCACACTGCATATCCTGCTACATTTCCCCTGGCATGCCCATTCAAACTGCAGTCTCCTCAGGACTCTGTGCTGTCTCTCTTCCATAGCCCTAACCCTAATCCTAGCCCTAACCCTAACCAGAGTCGCTAAGCCTAGGCTCTTCAGGCCTAGTGGTGCCCAAAAAGCAAAGATTGCCCTAGAATCACACTGCATATCCTGCTACATTTCCCCTGGCATGCCCATTCAAACTGCAGTCTCCTCAGGACTCTGTGCTGTCTCTCTTCCTTAACCCTAACCCTAGCCCTAACCCTAACCAGAGCCACTAAGCATAGGGTCATCAGGCCTAGTGCTGGGCCCTGAGGATATGTAGATGTGACTGCCTTGCCTCTTTTCACGTCTTACTCATTAATCTAAGTGAAGATATAGAGACACTGGTGGATTTCTCAGAAGATGTAGCCCTGTAATAACACATAAACCTTTATAATATCATGTACCTTGGCAGGAAGTGCCATCCTTTGGCTTAAACCGCAATTTTCCTGTGGATGGTTGATAACCTTCCTTGCAGGCACAGTTATACCCTCCATCCACATTTTCACATTTTGCATGATCTCCACAGGCAACAGTTCCTTCTTTGCTGCACTCATCTACATCTGCAAATATTGTGAGAAATTGAATTTTTTATTAAGTATTTACAGACTAACACCTTTCTGCTTTGTTGATAATAGCCCTGCACACTGCAAGCAATTGCAGAATAAAATTTCATGGAAGGGAAAAAATAAAAAAGGCAAAAAGTAAAAAGGCAAATTTAATGGCAAAGCATCTGACAATTATACTACTTAGGGATTAGCAGGATAAATCATAATTGATAATATTTTTATACCACCACTTTTATTGCTATGTAATATTGCATTGTTCATGTTTTAAAAGCATGAGTTTAAATATTAATTCTATCATAACAAAACACTCGGCATGATGCAAATCATCTAAAATCCATTTTCCAGAGATTACACTAAATAGATTTTCTCAGCCTTACTATTCAGTTAGAAAAGAAAAAGAAAACTGCAGCCTTTCTTTTAAGTCACAGATTTAAAAAGATGCTTCAAAAGATCATTTCATCCATCTGGTTAATCTAAGATTTAAGCTCTGTGCCTTTCAAAGTGCTTGGCATGTCTTTTTTTTTTTTTTAATCCACAGTTAAATTCCATTTGCCTAAAATAGCTTTTGTTCCTCTAAATAATCTGCATTTAGGTAGATAGGTTCAGTAACTGGATGGGGCACAGTCTATGAGTAAAAATGATGAATTCCAGTAAAGGAATTCATGAATTGATCAATTTAGGTGGGTAGGAGTGGGGAATAGTTTGCATAATTTGTTTGGCTGAAGATAGAGATCAAATAACTCAACAGATTCACTGGAGAAAGCAGACTGGGAAAAATACCAAAGAATTTTGAATGACAGAGTAACAGCAAATCTGTGCCGGTAAGGAGGAGAAAAATAAAGAGTGAACAACTTTGGGATAGGCACATCTGAAAAAAATGGAGAATGAAGAAATTATATATATATATATATATATGTAGATTTAAAATAAAGAGTGAACAACTTTGGGATAGGCACATCTGAAAAAAATGGAGAATGAAGAAATTATATATATATATATATAAAAGTAGATTTAAAGGAACAGGATGAAGCAGGATGACAGAGAATTTGGGAAAGAAACAAGGGCTAGAGCAGGTCTGATTATTGGAGAAGAATGGCCAGCTGAATTGATGGGAGGGCTTTATGAAGGGATTTAAGAACAAGCAAACAAAAGCAGATATAAGGAGTGGGAAATGCACCGGTAGCATACCAAATCATTTTTGTACCCTTATTCTGTTGGTGGCTTTGGGAATGGGATAAAACAAAAATGAGCAGTAATGTATAAGGAATGTGGAAAAACATGGAGGAACAGAATTACACACTGCATGTCTGTGGATATACCTAGGGAATATAGAAAGATGTCCAAAGCATGGTCCAAAGGACCCCTCTGCCTTTTTCACAGCATTTTTTGGATAAATTAAGTAGAATATTATTTATTAATGGCAAGACAGCCTTCTTACATAATCAAATGAATGCATTTGAACTTTTAATGAAACATCTCAACAACAACTGTATCCATGCACTTTCTCATTCTACACTTCGTTCTCCAGCTTCCTTTCTTCTGCTTGTAATGCTAAAGGCATTTGAAGGGGTCAAGGACATGGCTGAGGTTTCACCCCCATCTTTCACATATTTTTTTTTCTTAACTCAGCAATGGCTCAAATTTGCCCCTGAAAATTTGTATTTTAAATCCAGAGTGATCCAGGAACTTCAGTTCAAAAGCAACTCAGATGCTGGCACAGTGAAGGTGACCAGAGGAGATGGGTCACAACCTCACGAGCCACCACATGCACTGCCATCTCTGCTCTTCTGATGTTAAATGATTATTATCTGCTAGTTTGATGCTAGTTTGTTTGCATATTTAATGCCTGGAACTGTAGATGTAGTTCTTGAATGGAGTTAATGAACTGAGGTTTGAATTATCCATATTTGTATAGTTTCTGTGACTGCAGTAGTCCTAGCATTAACCATACAATACTTCAAGGAATCTGACAAACTGGGAAAGGGAGTGAAAAAAAGGTGAAAAAATGATACAGTGCTACGCACAGGCTAAGTCATAATTAAGCGCTGTCACTTAAAGGCATAAGGCCTAAGTTCCTCTCTTGGCATTTAAATAACCTCTAACACAAGTAAACTGTAAAGCTCTTTCTGAAAAAGTAGGTGCCTCTTGGTGCCCTGTTGTATGAGTCAATGTAACATGGTCAAACTTTGATTGAATTGAAGCGCCAAGGGTGAAGAACATGACAATAGCAGTTTGCATAACAGGAACACACATCAGCCTTGTGCCAGAGATTTCTCTGGCCTTGTCAACTACACTGAGAAGGGCATACACGGTCTCAACATGATATTCAGTATGTAGCATAGGACTAAAGCACCAGTAAATGACAACAAGCTTTACTAAAATTTATAATGACTTAAATATGTATTTCAATACATTCCAGATTATCCTTGCTAGGTATGAGGTTGCCATGTGATTTAGTGCTGCAAGTATTCCAAATTATTATTATAATTTGCTTCTCACGAACCTAGTTTGATAAATCATTTATTTGTCATTATTGGGCATTCATACAAATTACCCTTCTTTTTTGCATTTATGTCACATATTAAGTGTAATGGAGATTTTAATGAGCAGTAGGATTATCCAAAACAGCAGCAGAAACTCAAGTACCAAGTCACATCTCCGGCAACAAGATGGCTATTTAAAGTCTGAGAGAGACACCCTGTTGAGTTTATGCAAATAGACTTTCTGCAGTTGAGTTGTCCATATGGAATGGATCCATATCACGCCTATCTAATTTACTGTTTCCTAGAAAAAATCTCCTGGTTGACAAAATTAAAAAGCAATAAGTCTGTCTTGCAAGGTACTAATCTGCTTCGTACCCCCTTTTAAATCATTTTAAATCAACGAGACTTTCAAGGACAGTCAACAATTTGTGACAGTTACAAGAATGTTCCTTTTAAGTTCCTGCTTTGAAGCAATGTGCAGAAACTACAGTTTTCTGTTTATTTTTTGTCAGTTATTCCTTTATAAATGAATATGCAGTGGCTGGACCACACACGGACAATAGCTCGTCAGGTCTTTCAGCAACCAATTTGATTGGAACTTTGGGGCTGGTATCTTAAACCATCCTCCTTTATCCACCGGGGCAGGGGGATGGGGTACCCAAGCTTCCACGAGCAGAGAAGATTCCTGAGAAAAGGTCGAAGGATAGCAGCTATTTAAACAGAATAGCATTTGCCATAGCTCTGCCAGAAACTGGCCCCTTTGTAAAGTACTCAAAACAAATCCTGGAGCTGGACTTTGAAACTTTTATAATAGTTCTGATCAGAAAATAGTATCACCAACACCACTCGGGCTAGTGTGAACATAGATTTATAATCTTTTATTTTATTTCTGTGCTTTGTCATTCCTCATTTACTGCAGCCAGCAAGGAAATTCCAATTAATATAAAAGTACTGAGAACAGTTATTATATTCAGTCTTGCCAATTACGAGATTTTTACCTGCACTGCTTTGATTTTTTTCCAGTCAGTCAAGACAGCTTGATATCTACATTATACTGTCTGCTTATTAGTAGCTTGCAAGTGATTGAAAAGTCCAATTGCAAAGGACTAGATGTTCCCTTCCAGTGTCTCCACGCTGTGGAAGGCAGCAGCATACACAAAGTAGAAATTAAAAACCCTAAGAATGGCACAGGTAAAAAAGTCTAGCGGAGTGGCAAAATGTTGTATCCCATCTACTGTAACATTGCCCTCATCACATGCCCTCATCACAGAAAAGGATGTGATGGAAAATGGGTCCTTTCTCAGTACTCTCAGAAGAAGCTGGAAAATACCTGAAGACCACTAATAGCCTGTTCCGGAAAAAGGCAGAGTGGCAGAATGACATTCATGTCATTTCATTTTAGAGATGTCACTTTCATTTGAGATGGCCATTTTCATGTTTCAACTCTGTTGATTGGAGCAAAAAAAAGTAGGTTTGTATTTCACCTTTTTATCTGCAGCAGAATGTTCAATAAAATGTGAAGTCTAAGGATAAAAATTGTCTTTTACACTGTAAATAGATTTTAGTATCTCACATTCGGAACAGTAGAAAAATGTCATCTTCAGAACTATCGTGCCTCTGCATTTGTTTCTTTATTCTCCACATCTTCCTTTTTGCTCTTTCCCCTTCTGCTCTCCTGTTCTACCTCTATCTGCATGTTTCATTGCCACCTCTTCCCAATTCCAACTGATAATGCAATGAAATAATGCTGTCCCTCAACTAGAGTTAACATTTTGATTGCAGTAAGGGGGGACTGACTTTTCCCACAGTTACTACCTCGATGTATCTAGCCTCATCACTTCCAAAAAGGAGAAAGACACACAGGTGCACACACCCAGAGTTTGCAGTGGACTCACCTACACAACCATAGACCACACTTGGGAGGTTTTGATGGCACTTGTCTATAAACAAATAGGTTGTGCAATGGCACTCTCCACATTCCAAGCACTGTATTTTCAACATGTACTGATATATGTTACACACATATATCATAAAGAAAACTGAAGACAACGTAGAATTAGGGAACAAAATCAGGGCCTATGAACTTGTGCGAGATGGATGCTTGGCTCTGTCCTGTGACTTGTACATGGGCAACATCAATGTTTGCTTCAGCTGTGTGTAGCACAGCCTGAATATACTACTGGCAGACACCTAAATATAAGTCCCATCATCTATCAATAGCAGATAGATCCACTGAGCACAAAATATTCTATTATGGTTATCTGCTAGATAAAGTGTAAAATTAATTGTGGATCAAAAAGTTGTGTTTAGGACTTACTGCTTGGTAATGTATAATGTGAAGAGGTTTAATGAGATGGGAACATGTAAACCCATGTTTAACGACCAAAAGTGCCCATAGGTAATTTTTCATTTCAGTGATTTCAGTGTGAATTTTGGAAGCTGTCAGGTCCTCCTATGCAGAGAAAGAAGGGAGGGAGGGAGGGAGGGAGGGAAGGAGAGAGGGAAATGATGAACTAACCCCTTGTCCATGATAAAAATGAAACTGTCCAGTCTGTCCAGTAGAAGAAAGAAAGAAATATAAGAAATTAGCAAGTTTATGGTAAAAAGCTGAAGTGACCTAAGGAACAGTCACAGAAATAACTCTGAAGACAAGACTTCTGAAGCCAAGAAAATGTCGTAACTGATAAAAATCAAAGCTTGGATGAGAACTACAAGAATATTTGCAGTTCAGTGTGCTAACAGTCTCAATCCCAGCTAATTTAAGAACGATTCATAGCAGCTGGGTAAAGCAGAGCTCTTTTAGACAGATGAAAGCAACGGACAAGAAATGTTGATTAGATCACTTTCTGGCTTAATATGCTGCCTTTCTGCTGATATTAAAAGCAGTAAGATGAGAGGTTGTCAGCACTCACAAGCTCACAAAAAACATACCTAGAATGAGATACAGTCAGCACAAAGGTGTAAAGGGCAATAGATTTATTTCTCATTTTCCCATTCCCTGAGGACTTCTGCAACATACAGAGAAAATTACCAGGGGGTTGAGAAAAGAGAAGTAGTTACAGTCCATTCAAAGGAAATCCTAAAGGCTTGCATAGCTTTTCAGAAATAACATTTTTTCCTCAAGAATTTTTCTGCCCCTGTAATCTTGAACATGATCCATCCCGTTGCAATGGAAGCAAAACCTGAAGGATGGTGCAGAAGGTAGGATAACTGTGCATCTTGCTCATTGCTGCTGATCAAACTTAAAAAAAAAATCCAAACCAAAGCCCCAGTCGAAAGATATTTGGATCACAAAAGGCAAGAGGCAACTGAATGCTTGTCAGGAGGCAACTGAATGCAGGTTTTTTTTTTTTTTTTTTTTTGTGAGAACACGACCCCCTTAGTTCAGTGAAACAGTGGCATAAAGGATGACTGGATTGAGGGCCACTGTTTTAACTTAACTCTGCATTCATTGTCTAAAACTGCATGTGGCACGAGGATAACAGTATTATGGAAACCAGTGGCAGCTGCAATGTTTTCAGTGAGAAATGTAGGCTTGAACTAGAATATTAAATCTGTTTGAGACAAAATCACAGGAATTTTATATCCAGACTCCAAGCTTCACAAATCTGAAGGTAGCTTGTTAGATGGTGATAATTAACAGAAGCAATAAGAACAGAATGACAATTTAAGCTGGTTGGAAGACATTAATAACTTACCCACACAGGAGGTTCCATCATTGGGTACAAAACTTTGTTGACCATTACTGGATTTGTAACCAGGTACACACATGCAGAAATAACTTCCCACAGTGTTTGTGCAATTGGCATTCTCTCCACAAGGCTGAGTAGCATTTTCACATTCATTATCATCTGTCAAGACATAAATTATGGAGAAATATATTTGCATTTGCCAATTGAAGAAAACAATACAATAAAAGCTTAATTTGGCCATGCGTATTTTATTTTATTATTTCTCTACATTTATAATGCTGAACTAGCACTCTTCATATTTGCCTACAAAGGTTTCCCACTGACAAGGAAGAAATCAGGTGCTCAGCAGCACTCCTCTGCCCTCGTTCTGTGTGAGTCAACAAACCAAAAGAAAACTGATGGGATACTGGAATGCAAGCATTAATGATATATTCATTTGGAAGAGGGGATCAGGTCATGTACGTGTTGTCATGCTTGTATTTGGTAACCTTTCTGGTAACTAACCTCCAGAATAGGCCCGAGGACATGCCTGGGAATTCAGAATTATAAAATAGTGCCCAAAGGGATGTGAAAAAGTCACTTATTTCCCAACACCAAGGCAGAATCAGTATAACTAAATTGACATTTTTATTCATCCTGTTTTTGAAGATCTTCTGATATTTCTAAGCATACCCAGACAACAAATTGCTAAAAAGTTTGTCCTACTCTGACATGAACCTTCAATGACCTTTTTTTTTTTTAAATCCTTTCTTAAGATCTTTGAGATAATTAATGATGACAAACAGACAAGCAAGAATCATGACTTGATCTTTACCTCTCAAAGATTGTTGCATGAATCATCAATTTTGTACCTATTGAATCATATAATCTCTTTCACAGGGCTAATCCCATGTCTCCCATGATACAAGAAAGAAGGGGATACACATTCAGGTTTTAAGATTACTTCTTCTATGTATGGTCTCTGCATCTGCTCTTATTGAGAGAGTGAGGATGAGGGTAGTTTGATCAAAGGTCAAATGAAAAAAAAAACTCTTGCATTATACCATATGGTCAATCTGCAGTGATTCAATAAAATTGTTTTCTCTCTAGAACATCCCAAGATCCCTGAGATCTATTAAATAATTATGACCAAACCTGAGAGGAAAACAAAACAAAAACCAAGAGCTGCCTTAGCCAGAAAATCTATTAGACTGACAATAACACTCGCAAAACTAATACTTACATCTTTCCAACAGTCTACTTTTTGTCAAAGCACCCCAAAACTCTGAGGCAAGTAAATTAGCTAACAAAATCCTCCCAAGCAAAAAGACACTCTCTAAGCAGAGGAAGGATGTTAAAGGCTTCCTGAAGCCTGCTGGGATTTTATTCTTGTTCTCAAGCATAAAGTACTCAGGACATGATAAATGAGAGGAAATAACTGTAACAGGGAGAGATATAACAATTTATTGCAAAAGATGAACAATTAAGAAGCATGACAGGAAGAAGAAATATGGTTTCAGAAAAGCCGCCCATGGATGAGTTTCATAAAGGTGCTTCTGCTTCCTGATGGCCAGTGTTCTCATAAGGTGCTTGCAGAGACAGGATATAGATAACTACAATGTCATGTAAGTTAAGAAGTGGTAAAAATAAAATACATCAAGAGCTGTAAAGCATAGCAGGAATACGTTTCTGCAGTATAGCCTATTCCTGACCCCTGGAATAACTGGCACAGTGCATTTTTCAGGTTATACCTCTGATATGAATTTGCATGTTACTCAGTGGACTCCAAGATGCAAATACTAACTCAGAACCGCTGTTTTCTTCAGGGAAATTTGGGTCAACAGTATCAAATGGATTACACTCATTATAACCAAAATTGAATGTAATTTAGTGAGGAATCCAACTATGAAAACACTCTGCCAACACATGCCAACAATATTTATTTTACAGCTTTGATATTCATGAGAAAACAGTGAAGGTACATGATTTGGATCTTAGAGAATGCCAGGGTAAATCCAGAATCGCTTCAATCAAAACATGAACAGGGGCAGGGAGAAGTATTAGGAATCCAAACTGAGAAACTGAGCGCAGAAAAGTGACCGTTCCTGTCTGGCAGGTGGGACTGTGACGTAGAACATTTTATAGATCCTTGCAGTGTTAGCAAACTACCAGATTAGTGAAAAAGGCAAATGAGGAACAAGTTCTCAAAAAAGAGAGAGAGAGAGGAGAAAAAAAAAATAGTAGTTCTATTTAATTTTGATTAGGTGCACTTAAATAATCTTCCTGGCTGTGCTTGTAAAAATATTTTACAAGGTCAACCATGACAACAAAAAAATCCTTAAGTTCTTAATGTTGTCACCAGTTTGAACTGCTATGTGAAGAAAAAATCCAGTTTGAAACCCAAAGGTTTTAAAGATATTTTTCCAACTTCTTAAATAATTTATAATATTATTGGATTTGCGGTCTAAAGGGAGTTAGGAAAAAAAGTTAGATTTTAAAGATAGGAAATTTTGCATCAAGTGTTTTTCCACAAATACAGAGAGGATACTTTAAATGGCAACAAGCATATAATCCATCTTCTTTGTTGCTATCCAATAAAATTACAGTATGTGCATTCACTGCTGGCAGATACCCCTTGAACACTGCAGCCAGTGTTTCGGAAATGCACACTCCTATAAAGACTTTTTCTTTTTTCAGTTACTGATGAAAAATTCAAAGACTTTTAGAAACAAGACTGGCCAAATGACAAGGTTAATTATTATGCCTAAATGGTAATACTGTATTCACATCTATTTGACATACATCTGCTGAATAGCTGATCTGTCTTTAAAAACTCTTTATTTAAAATGGCAATTCAGCCATCATATCCGATTTGCCCTCAAAGTCTTATCATTAAAAATCACAATGAGAGGAAACTTACGAATAATGTCATAGGAAATCTGAGTTAAACAGCCTATACAAAGGTGGCTATAAGGATAGGTATGTGGGTGCATGTGAATATGGTTAGTATATTTCCTTGGTACGGGTAGAAATTAAAACCTATACTTCATTCTTACCTTGAAAATGCAACTGAAATGTATTTTGCTGTGCATAAATGCATTTACACTTAAACAAATGCATTTACAGCTAAACAATCAGTTATTAGTTGCATGTAACCATTGCTGGTTGTTTGGAGAAAATGTGTAAGGACATTCTAAAGCAAAAACATCTGAAGGGCTGCTGATGCGCTGATTTTCAGACTGCTTTTTGAATTGACAGGATGGCATTTCTCTATTAGCACTGAAGGTATTCATTAATCTAGAAACCAAATTTGGGATTATAATTGAACAATCTGACTCACAAGTTCAAACATTAACATAGTCTTCCCTAAACAGAGGACCATGAATTGGGTGCAGTGTTTGTATAAACACTTTCATATAGGGTAATAATGTTCACTGTTAAATAAATCTCTACCACTTTTGTTTTGCATTGATAAAAAACCTTTTCTATGACTGATAGAAATAAATATCATTTTTAAAATAAATTTTAAGTCATACTTGATATGTAAGATGTACCTCAAAAGAATAATTTGTGGATTTTAGAACCATGATGCCATTGGAACAATTTAAAGGAAAAGTATATACCAAGTTTCTTCCAATATATTTCATTTGCTCTCCAAAAAATCAAATTTATCATGTCATATACCCTGTTAAGTTATGGTCTCACAGGAAAACTTCGGGATACCTACAGTTAAAAGTCTATATAATTCATTATTATTATGATGATAGAACCCCTTGAACTATCAATTTTAGGTGTAGAATATATTTTGTAATACTGCTGTTATGTTTTACATGAAAAAAGTGCCATGAGGGAAACTTTGCTAAATCTATTGTCATAAAAAACCCCAAACTGTCTTGAAGTATTTCCATTGCACTGAGTACATTGCTAGGACAGACTCTGCCATGATATGATGATATACAATATGAAGAGTTAGTTTGGAGGGGAAACTTGTCATACTCATTCAGAGTCACACAATATATATATATATTTCTTTTAATAAATTCTGAGGTAAACAGCTTCTCCCTTCACCTCAAATAACAAACAGATACAATTGGATGCAATCACCTAAATTAAAGCAAGTAATTTGGATATTTTCAGTTCTCATTGAATAAGATTTTTGTAGAACTAAAATTTCATATCTTTGAAAATATTCTGGGCTCTCTGGCATGCACTGAATTAAATTGAGAAGTCAGGCTGATGACTTTTACTAACTGAAAAAGTGACTTGAGGGAAAAACGAGCAATGCTGGACCTGGAGTTCATCATTGGAGGCAACCAGCTGGAGGCAGCTCACCTAGGGGGATGACCTTCAGCTGCAGGACCTGGTCACTCAAGTACCTGCCACCTGCAAAGCCTGCCTTGGAGCCACACAGCCTGGAGGCTCCGTGTAGGATGTCCAGGCTCCTGGCTGCTCTGCAGAAAAGCTGGAATTCCCCAGAGTATTGGATCAAGAGCTTCCTTGTAGTTTGACAGAGCAAGCTTTCCTAAAGCCAGATCTAAACAGGCATAGCAGTGATTTTTTATAAGTTGAATGCAAGCTCAATGTTATTAAGGGCCACAAACAACCCATACAGACGCCATCACCGTATATCATAACATACTTGCAACTTGTTCCGTTCAGTGTATTTGCCAGATGACATAAAAGGCAGCAATTGAAACAACAAATAATTTTGCCATGATCCGGGCCTTTTGAAGCCAGGGTTGGAGGCCTCAGGGGCCTGCGTGTCCATCAAGAGTGGCAGTGGCAGCCCAGGACTGCCGATCACTGTTGGGCTCAGTAGTCTGAGGTGGACAGCGCTGGGCAGGAAGGAAATGCAGCCAGGGCGGCTGGGGAATACACTGATTCATTGCAACCGGCTGCTCTCTTTCGACAGCAGCCTCTGCTGCCAAAGCTGCTACAGAGCCCCCAGGGGAAACTAAAACTACCCTTCTCTTGTGTAAACCCCATGGGAGAACTGCACTTGAAGTGCCTCACTTAACCCCTCAAAAGCAAGGAAATAAAAGGCTTCCTGTAAAACAAATTCCGGTGCTGCTCACCCTGCTGTGCTTAGCTTGTCTGGAGGTCTCAGAGCAGTGGGCGATCACACATACATTACCTGTGTGCTGCAGGACCGCCACTCTGCAGCCCCAACAGCCGGAGTTAAGAACAGCAACACCATTAACAACCTCGCCTCTCCTTCCTAGCAATCTGTTTCCATTAATGGTAATTTAATACAATTTGTTTATGATTCTCCAAAGATTCAGCATTCAAGTTTGTTCTAAATCAGCACGAAAGAGCAGATGCTTATATGAACCACTTGAGACTGCAGAACTGGGCTGGAATTCTCATTTTAATATGAATTGCTTTCATAATGGGCCCGATTTGTCTTTGTCCTACACCAGGGCAAGGGATCATGCTGCAGAAGAAATCTTGTAACTGAAGGCTCTGCCTTTCTAGATTTTCATAACTCTCTATCTCCATGAAAGAACCCTTTGCAATACCTTCTCTGGGTGCCTTTAAAAAAAACAAAAACAAACAAACCCAACCACACACACACACAGATTGCCAGGAGCTTTTAAACGGTTTGGACTTGAAGACTCCACTGCCTAGCTGAACTCCTAAAGTCTTTGGATCAACAAAAAATATTTTCTAGCATACACTTCATAGCCAGTGTGTACAGGTAGAGAAGACTTGAGATCAGCAGTTCTTGTGTGCCTGGTTGTGCTAAATGGTCTCACAAAAAATCCAAGAGTTCCAATTTGAAGAGGAGGGCAGAAAATTACATAAATATGAAAGTGTTCCTATATATTCAAAACACACAGGCTAAGTCTATTCAGAGACTGGACAAGGTTTAGAGAGGTTGATATATTATCCAAACTGCTTCCCTCATCTCTTCCTAGAATTTTCAGGTATTACAAATTAAACCTGATGAACATATGTTATTAGGCAAGCACTGTCTGACACTGAGAATGTCTTTTTTAAGCCATGCTTTTTAATGTCTGGGTAGCATCAGAAAAAGAAAATCTGTAACTTGTAACCAGTTGTATGCAACCAGTAAGAAAAAAAGAATCTTTAAAAATGCTAATGCTTGCCCAGAAACAACGCAATTACCCAGCCTAACAACTACAGAACTTGAGAATGAAAAGGAATAGTGTGCTCAAATTAGAGAAAACAGGGAACTGAAGCTGTCTCATTGCAATTTGGTGGGGAGCTTCAGGTTAGGAGTGCAAACCCCAAATTAATTGTTTGCTATCCGGGTGACACCCCTTTCCTAACTGGAACAGGAGGGGAAATGCTGTAAGCGAGATGCCAGGAAGATTTACTCCTCCCGTTGCAGAGGAAGTCAGAGCCAATCAGACATCCCCTGCTGACCGGGATGAGTTGGGTCTCAGGACGCCTGTCAGGCGGTGGGTGAAGAGCACAACCCAGAACGTCGGAGCTGGGCACGAGGGACCAGGAGCTGCCACTCACTCTTAGGGGAAGCAGACCATGACCTCCTTGCACCTGGAGCACACCAGGCTTCCCTTCCCACCTCCCCCTCAGGAATTTGACATTAATTCACACCAATTGGGCACCTGGCTTGATGAGATTAGTGAAATGCTAAAGAGGAGGGACAGTAATTGTCAGAGACAGTGAGGAGGCACAGGTAAAAATGGAAACACACAGGTTAGACATGAACTGCCTGAGTATTCAGCCTGACTTTGGATACAGGGAATAAATGACCAGATACATTTTCTTAAAAAAAACACTATAGACACTCAGTAGAAGGAGATAGAATAATAATCTAATTTACCGCTCAAGTCACACAGAGCTTCCATTTAGCCATACAATGAACTCAAGCAACCCGAGGTTCACATCTGACAGGATGTGAGCAAGAGAGACGTCATCACTCAGCTCTAAACATTTTGGTCTCAAGCAAGAGATAAGAGAGGGAAAATAGCTTAGCAAACACTTTGATTAAAGGGGGGACAAAAGAAATCCATGCAGCACTCTCCCAGATTTCAAAACAAACGGGAAATATTTTTTCAGCCTCTGAACAACACAGCCAGGAAATGCATCATCACATTATGGCTTACACAGGCCAACCGCTGCGGTGCCCTTATGGTGTGGGTAAGCAAGATGTGAAAACACATCCCAGCTTGAGTCAGGCAGAGGAAGGTAGAGTATGGTCTGATGAGCGTTATCTATTGTCTCTTTTCAAAAATAATTTGCCATAACATATCAGAAACAGTATTAAAAACATTTATTGTTTTTAAGCTTGAGATCTACATTATGCTCCATTTTAGATTAAAAAAAAAACACAGTAAAAGATGTGGTAAAATTGCTTTGAGAGAAGTAATAGCTCAAATAATGTGGAAGGCCATAAAACAGCAGCTACAGGAGGAGCTTTTTTTCCCCCCCATTGTGGAGCAGTATTCATTGATTTCTGAAATCACACACTAATTACGCTCCGAGTGGAGAAAGTACTTGAAGGAGTCTACTCTGTGCATCAGAGACATTGAGTTCATGATGTTCTTTTGTAAAAGTCTAAGTTATAGTGCTAAGCACAAGAGTAGCTTGATGAAATTTGATTGCCAGTACTACTATGAAGGTTATATGAGGTGACCTAATACTAGTCTATGAGATATATGGACTTATATGGCTCTGTCTAGGTTAATATCAAGGTTAGCTCATTAAAAGAAAATAACTCCAGTAGAGAATGGACATCATATTTTAAAATTTCAGCACCTGTTTCATTCTCCTTGTCAAATTGCTTGTGATCAAATTACATATGAACTGTGCATCTTCTACAGTGACCCACATAGATGGTGACAATTTTTTATATTATCTCTGTTTGTAAGTGATCCCATTTAAATGCTTTGGAACTCAATAACTTCATTATTACATAATAGACTAATTCACAATAGGAAATCATTACAATCTATAACTGAGAAAAGCCATTAATTACTGGAAAGTGTCCAATCTCCAACCTGAAGATATTAAATATGGTCTGGCAAGGAGGAGACAATTAGACTGAGGAATTCTACCCAAAGGGAAAGCATGCCAGTATTTCTGCAGCTAGGCTAATGACTTCTACAACAATAACCACTTTAAGTATTTCCAGCTACTGTCAATGCTGCAAGTATTTTACTACATGATGGAAATATCTTAACTGTTACTGACAGTCATGTTCTTAGAGACTGACCTCAGCAGTACATTTCTGCTAACAAAATTCACTATGAAAATACATAACTTTCATTTTTAGTCTTTTGATATGAATTACAGCTAAATATAGTGATGCAAGGGGAATTATGGATTATAAAAGTCAGGGGAGCCAAGTCTACAGTACTGCTCACAGCCTGTTTAAGGGATGCAGATTTGGGGCTTCTTGCAGTCATTTTTTCCTGGGTAATATTCACATATTATGCTATTGAAATTTGTTTATTTGAAAATTATACAGCATTCCTCCTTTCTGGGGCAACCTCTTCCAAAACCAGACTGCTGTAAAAAAACAAATTTCCTCTTTCATCCTTCTGTCCTCAGCCTTACAGCTTTGAAGAGATGAGCCTGCATTCTCCTCATACAAAATGGCCCTGTTAGCTCTTTTTGGCCCTTTCTTCTTAAGGCACATAATCCAGAAGGCTTTAGTCTCGAATGATAAAATGAGCGAACCCACTCAGGTCCTCACTGAATTCTGAATGTCAGGATAACTCACTTCATGTTAAAGTGACTCTACTTTGCTGCCTACACCAACAGCTCTGTTTGCTAATAGTTATTGCATACTACTTTCAAATATTCTGCTCATGTTTTCTGCATAAGCTTGTCTTTTTTTACTGAGGATGTTTACTCTGAGATACAGGGACTAAGGACTTCCTTAGCCCAAAGATATGAAACATTCTGCTTTTACAGTCAGCAAAAATATGAGAGCGGCTTCCAATTCAAAGAAATCTCCCAGTTGGACAGACGTAATACCTATAATAGGGAATAATGCTGAAACTTGGCACAAGTCAGAACTGAAAACACTTATGCTTACCCATACTACGAGCTGCCCCAATGCTGACAGGTGGAAAGGTGTAGATAAACTATACAAAAGCCATGTATCCTTTGGCAACTGGAGATGGGTCTGTGCAGAGCTCAAAGGCAGGTCGTGTGGGAAGCAGCAACACTGCCTTAGCCCTCTTCAGTAGCCAGGTGAATCAGCTGTTTAAGTTCAGCTGTGATTAGCCTGGTCATAGCACGATGCTACCTGCTACTCCCTTGCCTTGTCCAGTATTGCACAAACTCATCTTAGCAAACACTAAGAAACAGAGTCCCAGTTACAAAACACAGAGAAAAATCTAGTTTAAACGGCTCCTGGTTAAAGGGAAAGGTGTAATTCCCTTGCAGAGAAGGCAGAAGTCACAAGAAAAAAAGCACAGCAGATTACTGCAGCCTGTCACACCTGGGGTCTGACCAGAACCAGGTGGCACAGAAAGCCTCACTAGGTTATTCCAAGTCAACCTTCAGGTTTACACTCGAATACAAAAGTCCTCCTTTGGCAACACCAGACCTTCCCCCACCCACCCGCCATCACCCTCAAAAATAGAGCTTCATTTTAGTTATTAAAATAAATGACCAACGTCAGTACCTACATCTAAATTCAAGCATTTTGAAAAGTGTCTTGATTATCAAATTGACTGAACTTCCAGAAGCACTAGGTAGCTTTCCACAGGATGTTAAGGACTCCTGAAAATTGGGCAGTTTATTGGATATATGGAAGAGAATCACAAGCTTCTGTCTTGAAAGTGTTGGAGAACAAATGGTTTTAGCAAAAACAATAGTAAAGATTCTGTTCTTTCAGTTTTAAGGGAGGGAAGCTATTGCATCACATATCAAATGTTTTGTTCATTAAAAAAAAGTCATTGCCTTTTGTCCTCCTCTCCTGTCTCTGGATGTAGCAGCACAGGCAGTTCTATAGGATATCCTCAGTGTTGCTTTAAAAGTTCCAGATCATTCTGTAAATCAGAGTAGTTTGTTGGGAAAGATTTTTTTGCTCAGGTTTGTTGCGATCTTTATATTATAATTAACATTACTGGAAACACAAGACAGTTTTTTGAAGGGGGAAAGATTTACATTCCAAGGGTAAATACATACTAGAGAAAAAAATCCTTTGAAGAACACATTTTCAAATGGGCAAGCTGTTACACACAAAACACTGGGTTAGAACTCAAATTCTTACTGCAGCTGCCTTGGCTCCAAATCAAACACTGTAAAGTCAACCATGAGGATCTCCTCCAAAGACTACTGAAAGATCATGGATGGGGCACAGCTAGAGACAGGGGGAAGGCACCTCAGGGATGGCAGAGCAGCACACAGCATCATGAATTGGTAACCTCACACTCCTTAAAGGCTGATGTATCTTACTGGGATTGACCATTGTTCAGAGGAAGGTTCTGATAGTCATAAAACCCATCCAGGAATGTGAATAAACTGTCTTAGCACCCCTTTCCTCATGACATTTTACATTATCTACATTGAAAGCAAAAGAGATGCCCTGCAAGTCCCAGGAAAGAACAAAAAATTTGTTCAGAGCAAGTCCTCTTCTAGGCCAAACAGCAAAGATAATGGTGACTTTCTTGTTGAGTAATGAGTTTCTCCAGAACTTCTGTGGTGTCTGTTTTAGCCAAAGGCTGCAGTGTTGTGTTATTTTAAGTTTAAACATACCCTACTCTAACAAGACACTGAAGTATTGATAGTATTATTTTTATTGCAGACAGTACTTTGATCTGGATGCCAGAAGAGGTCAATACAAGAACTACGGATTTAGAGTTGTTTACATCCAGCATACAATGCAAATAAGTGAATGTGGCAAGGACATCCCAGGCAGATTAAATAAGGCCATGTTTTCCTAGCTCTACTTATTTTTTTTTAAACTAAACATCTTGTAAGTAATGTCCATCTCTTATTTAAGTGCTTCTCCCTCCCTCCCTCCACAAAAAAAAGCAAAAAACAAGTTACATTAATCACAGCGCAGAGGGTTCTGTCATAGGATAATGGGGACTTGGCGTGCCAACAAAGGGCATCCAGATGTCCCCAGCTTCCTTATCTATACAATGGGCAGCGACAACAGCCATTTTATTAGCTGAGATATTGTTGCTCTCATCAGATAAAACTGTGTGTTTTGTTGCTTTGATGTTCGCTGTCATCATAGTGGAGCTGTTTCAACTGCATATTTAAAGAATGGCTGCAGCGGCAGCTTATGTTCCTGAACAACACTATCTAGAAACATCTCGCAATGAGAAGCAAGCAGTGCACTAATTGTGCTTTATCAGAAGATGGGAAAAGTAAACAGGGCTTCTGCCACAGTTATTTCTAGTTGAGACATAATTGCAAAGTCATCTTTCTTTCCTACATTTGTTTCCCTGAAGGAAAGATCACCAGAAAGTCAGTTCCCTCTGAATGGAAAGCAAATCAAGCAGCCACCTAAAAGTGATGTCAGCCATACCTATTTTGCCTCCATGTACAATATTATTAAGCCATGAAATATTTACTAGATTAAGTAACATTTTTAAGTAACTGCCCATATTCAAGGCTCCTCCACAATAACGACAACTATTACAGCACTCAGAAATATGTACCTTACTTCCACATGCTTGGTTTGATCATGCAGACCTTGGAGGCTAACAAAAATCTGTCATGCAGAGCAATAGGCAAACTCATTTAATTTTCTATTTAAATCCTTCCTGACAGAGTGGACTTTTCTTGAATTCCAAAACAGCAAGCCTGTTAACCAAACCCCAAAGGTGGACACGTTTGCTTGTCGACACTGGGCTTATCTGGCCATATTATCACTCGGGCAATAATTATATGAAGTGCTGCAGACAATTTAATAATTCAACATTTGCCAGCTGCTACTGAACTCTTCAAATCTATACAAAGCATGGGGAAGGGCTAGGGACTCTCCATTGGGCTGCACGACAAGAACACTCCACCTAACGATCTCTGCAGCTCTGTTCCTCTGATTTCTGGTGGGGGACAATGGGCATGACGACAGGAACAGCACAATTAGAGAGCAGCAGCCCAGCATTATGGGTCCACCAGAGTTGCTGCAGGCAAGAGGTTACCCCAATAACAAGAGGTAAAACAGGCAAGTATAAATGGTCAGGCAAACATCGGCCCCTGGCTGGTGACTCCTGGGGTGCTGCACATATGATACACACCCAGAAAGCCAGCAGGCAGATGGACGTGCATTCAATGCTCCTGCCATGACAAGCCCTCTCCACTGCTAATTCCCCCCGCACGAGAGGGGGCAAATGCCCCCTTTTTCCAGCTCCATACCCTCCAGACAGATCCTGCTCCTGCCTTTGTATAGGAATCTCCATTCCTGGTTTTCCTGCTCCACCTGTTCTCCACCATCAGCCGGATCCCCAGCTGATGGCCAGGCAGCACCCCTGCGAGAGCCACCAGCTTTACATTCACTAACGGATTTTGCTGCTGACTGCCAAGGGAGTTCTAGCAATCATTTAACCTACCTCTGTTTCAGCTCCCCTCTATAAAGGCATTCCTTCTGCCTTGTCTATTTTGATTTAAACAAACCAACCCTAACCGCCAAAGGTCAAACATGCTTGTATAGCACCTGGCACACTGATCTTATTTGGGTCTTCAAAGTGTCACTGTAAACCAAACAGTGAATCCTAAGAAGTGAAACAGTCTGAAGCCTCCTTTCAGGACTCCGGAAAGGTTTTTCTGATGAGAAGGATGATGCAAGAAGGAATTGTGAAGTTGTGTGTCCTGTTAAGAGACAGAGCTAAGGGGGTAATTCAACCCAGATTAGGGGAATTTAATTTTGAACATTCTTTTGAGACTCAAGAGAAGCTACACATGTTCTGCTCACTTGTTTCTAAGGCCTGAGCTGCAGTTCCCATGGCCTGGTGATGGGGATGGTCTCAAAGAGCAGAGGGGAGGCATCCCAGCCCAGTCAGCAGATGCGAACCCTGGAGGACATAGTGAGGAATCACTTTCCAGCAGAGGAGAGCAAACTCTTCACAAGATTTCCCCAAAACATGGGAAAAAGGGCAAATCATAAATTGTGTGTGCATGTTCTAGTCTACCCTAATTGACTACAATTACTTGTTTTTAACCATCAATGGGCACCTCAAGGTTACAGGTCTTAAGAGCTTTAGAAATACCTTTAGTATGTGAAATAGTCTTACAATACCTTTTTTTTTTAAAAAAAAAAAAAAAAAAAAAAAAAAGAAGAAGTTTTAGCCCCTGAAATTACATGACTACACCAGCAATCAAACCCTACATAAGGGCAGTTACAAAGAACTACAAAGAAAGGATAGCAGCAGAGAAAGTCTATGCCTTTTAGCTAACAGAAAGTGACAAATGTGTGTGCACACACATGTGCACACGTGCAAAAAACTCTGCTCAGATGTACAGGGCCTGACAACAGAGCTTCTGCAAATCCAGAGGTACTATGCTACTTCTCACATAAAATTCATTGGCCTTCTCATTTACTGACACACCCTGGCTATAACACATAAAGTGTCTGGAAAGTTAATAAGAGAGAATCATATAATTGTGTCACCTCACTTTTGGTTGCATTTTCAAGTTCTCCTCACAAGACTTTGACACGTTAAAAGCTAGCAAGAGGCTAGAAGCTAGCAAACAGTAACTGGGAGGTCAAGGGCAGAGAATTACATTTTGTTATCTGTGTGTGTTCCCTCAACACTGCCGCTGCAACACTTTCGACTTGCAGTTCTGAATAACACCTATTGACAGATTTAGCTCCTGCCCACTTGTTTCATGAAGAAAGCAAATGTGGAAGGGTCTCACCTTAATAGCTTTGTTTAAAACACAAAAACATTCATCCTTGGTGGTTATTTTTTTAACCATCTCTTCTCCTTCTGGTGCTCATTAGCATGATGTCTGTCCGCCTGATGTCTGGAGAAGGTTGTCAGCAGAAACCTTAAGCCACTTTCCCCTCACTTCCCTGTTTATAACTCTTTCAAGAAAGAGGTAGCCAATTGGCATATGGCGTACTGGGGCCCAGGAAACTATTCAATGGCAATTGAAATCTGGTGTGTGTCAGGTGTGAGGAGTACTGGGAAAAATCAGGAACTTCCATAAATGAGATGCAACTGCCACAATCATAGCACAGTGATAAAACGGGCTCTTCCATGAGCTGAATGCTTCCTGGTCATTTATGAAGGATTATTCAATTATCTAATAATTAAACCTTTAGGTAATGAAATATGTTTTAAAAGGAGGAGGGGAAAAAAACACTAAGGACTTTGCTTCAGCAGATGTAAAACTGACACATCTGCCTCCCTCGATACTAGCAAATTGGCTCTTTCAATATGTTTCATTTGTTCTCCTGCCAATTGCTGATCTCCTGTCAATTTGCTCTCAAACTTGGAAGAAAATTAAATGGTTTGATGACATATTGGTTTCTGTATTTTATCTTTGAAATGCAAAATATATTTTTCAATGATCTTAGAAATGTTCTGCATCTTTGAAATCTTTGCAATTGTAAGATGTTGGGCTTGATCCCCATCTGGAATATAAGGGCATAACTACATCTAACTAAATTAAGTGTTAGCGTTTTATCCCAGCTGGTGATCTTTTCCATAGATTTTGCGCAGATTAATATGGAACATGTTCTATATTTATTGAGAAATATGCACTATAAAAGGGGTGCCTCCCTATGCACTTTAGGCCTTTCTGAAAATATCTATACTGGATAATTACCTGAAACTTTTTTCTAAGGGCCTTAAATACTCAAAATGAAACAACACAACTGCCATCATAGCCAACCACACACGGAAAGAAAAATGATAGCAGCGTTAACTGCAACAATCGCTTACTCTATAAACATTATTAAAATGATAGAAACAGTATGTTAGCTGTGCCATAATATCCAGGTTAAAACCACAGTCAGGCCCAATATTCCAGGTTACAGGTTGTAATTTATATACCTATAATTTATACCGTACTATAATTTATACAACATTTATTGAAATGAAGGCCAGAAAGGATGGGCTAGTGAGTGGGATATTCATTCAATTCCTTGCTCAGTGGCCATTTTCTTAGTCCCAGTGTCACAAAAGTATTCTGGCCCCAGAAGTGGAACTCTGATGAATGCCTGTGCTTTGGCCCTGTGTGTGCCCAGGAAAGCCTCAGGCCTGCCAGGGATCAGCAGCTCAGTCCATATTTCTTATTGAGACCTAAATTTGACAGGGAACCGTAAACATCGCACGCCCAGAATATGGGAAGCAGCTCAGCACCTACTGCAGCTACAGCCACAGCTATTCAAACACAGGAAGGAGAAAAGGGGGAAGAGGAGGAGGAAATAGCCCTGTCCTCATCAGTCCGAAGGCAGAAACTCATCCCATCCCTCCTGAGCTTGGAAAGAGTAATTCAATTGCCCTGAGCCCATAAGCACATCTGTAACCAAGCAGGTAGTGTCTTCATGTGGGAGTCTTGATTTCAGGTTCCTGCCCTAGGGATGGCTAATGTGTTTTATCCATGAATTGTTTAAAATAAAATCATTTGTCATAGAAATGAATGGAAAAAGACTCATTTTCAGAGCCACTGCCACTGTGGATGGCCAATATAGAGGAAAGTGCTTATGCTTAGGCATTCTTGACTAAAAACAATGGCTTCCCTCTCTTTATGCTAAGTTTACCCATCTGTAAAGCAGACACATTGCAGTTTACCTAACTCAGAGAAATGGGATAATATGGCTTTGGCAAAAGAGAGGCTCCATCACATTGCTTTACTAGGCATAAAAAGATAATAAGAATATATGATTTTAAATCAACATTAAGATAGTGTAGACTCTGGGACATTTCTGATATTGGTTTGGCTGGATAATGCAATTTATTTTCCAACAGGTCTCTTGCAGTGCTTGATATTCCACAGAGCCAACCTGTGTTACAAGATGTACAGAGCTAATCTGCTGAGGAAAGGAATCATAAACAAGACTTTATCCTGTGTTATTTTATTCATGAAAGTATTATTCCAATCTGTGAAATCTTGAAGTATGGGCTGGATCCTGGGATTATAGTCATGCTGATATATCCCAAGTTGGCCAGCTTTAAAAAATTTCTTAATTCCAGAGAAGGAACATGCTGCCATATTTGAGATTGCCATATCTGTTTTAAAACCTGCTCTCATGAGGGGTTTATGACTGTTTGAGGTTTTTTTTTTTTTTTTAAGAGGCACAAAGCCAATGTCGCACTATTGCCAAGCAACTATTCCAAGCAGGACAGGAATTGCAGATTCCTGTGTGGAAGTGACAGCGTCCCCGCCTCAGCCCGTCTTCGGCATGGGAAGGACACCGTGTGCCTTTGCTGTGAGCGCCGCAAGGACAGAGATCTCCCTCGCCTGTTCATGTTGTTCTCTTCCAGGAGCTGGACCGAGGTTTTGGTAATCCCGACAAAGCGTCCACACATTCCTTACAAGTTTATCATCATTATTTTCAATAGCATTGTTTTCACAAGGAAATCCTTTGGGATACACAAAAATGAAACTTGTTATCTCTTTGATGAATATATTTTGAAGATTAAGAAGAGGCTTAGACAGGAGATACAGAGAATGGTGAAGATTAGGAGAGCGGTGACAAGACCTGGTAGAAAGGAAACTAATTTTTTTAAAAAAGACTACTCAGGTGTCATCTCCCAGTGTAATTTCACACTACTAATCCACACCACAGTAGTATATATATAAATTTGCACTAAAGTGCCATTAGATACCATCCCTAGAAATTGAAATTGTTTTTTTGGGGTGGATCCCAAGGCCCATGCAGACTCTGACTGGAAGACCTTGCTTGATCAGATGCTAAGAGCTGTCTCCTATGACAGTCCTGGATACTAAGCCACTGCTAAACGTCTGTCTTGTCACAGATTAGTTCTCTATGTACTTCAAACTGAACCATGTCACATATTTGGCAGGAAATGTAATCCCTCCACAAAGAGGATTTGATCCACAGTGTGATCCTGCAGTTCTCAGGCAAGAACAGCTCCTGGTAAAGCCCCTGCATTTCAGTTTTAAGACAGGGACAAACATGGCACCATGAGAGCAAAACCTCCTTTCCCCAGTGTTCCTCAGGGCCCAGATGGAGCAAAACAAGATGAACTGTGGATGTGAAATGCACAGTGCAAAAAGGAAAAAAATTCTATGTCGGAATCCATAAGGAGAAACAGGATTTTTTAAAACTGTTCTCCAAGGCCCTGAGTGACATGCCCTCAAGCGAACAGTAGCACCAGCATTACGAGGAAAAAGACACATAGCTCTTGCTGGGAACAGCAGCCGACAAAGGAATCACTGTGTGCATGACAAATCACGGATCCTCCCCTAGAGCTGACAGCTCCGTGATTCTCCCCATCATCTAAACTCCTGATCTCGAGGCTATCTTTGACTTCCATGTTCCTTTCTTCTCATGTTCAGCATCTTAGATCAACATAACAAACTCCTTTCCCTCCTACTAATAAGTCATGCCTTTCTGCCCCTCCTCACTAACTTTGCTGCCTAGATTAATGATAGCACCATCTCTCCTTATATGCTCTTTCAGTGTCTTCATGTGTTACTCCCTCTTGCTGAAGAGTATGTAATTGGAATATATTGCCCCTCTTGTCTTAAAATCCCAAGCATGAATCTCAGCAACTGCCGGAAGTCTTCAGAAAAAAAGGGGGAAGAGAAGGAGAGTGAAGCTGCAGTTATCTCTTGGTATGACTGTTATCAATCTCCTCTAAAATAATGGAATAAATATTATGAGCATAAAAATCATCTGGAACAACAGGGGAACCATGACCAATAAATTGTTTGTTTTTTTTTCAAAGAGCAGGTCATGCCAGACAAATGTAATTGCTTCTTCAATACTTTCTGGGTTAGTGGATGGAAGGAAAAGGGTGGCTGCAATACAGCTGAGCTTTAGTATAGCATTTGATACAGTGCCTCACAAAATCTTATTAGAAAAATAATTTATAATGTCTTGGATAAGACTGCTGTCATGTGGATTGAAAACTGGCTGAAGGAATGTAAACAAAGGATAATGAGTCATGACAAACAGCACTGTGCTGAGCTGTGAAGAGGTATCCAGTTGGGTTGCCACAGGAATTGGTGTTAAGCCCAGCTTTATTTTACATATTTATTAATGCTCTGGAAAAAGAGATGAACAGCCTGTGAATTAAATTCACAGATGACACTAAATTACTAGCTGTTGTTAACACCATTCAGGACAGAGATATATAGAAGGAAAGCAGAGAGGATAGGACTGCAGAGAGTCAGTGACCAGGTTTCCCTGTGCGAATATGCAAGGGAGGGTTTTATGCCCCAGCTGATGATAATGGGAGCCCACTGGCAGCCCAGGCAAAAGCTCTTTTCATTTGTCTGTTAGAGGCTGAGGCAGTGAAGCAACAACAAAAACAGCTAGGACATCTTTGATTGTAACATCCTGCAAAGGGGATCCCGGAAAAGGCTTCAGTTTCATCTTCTAGTCTCAATAATTTTAATGTTTGGAATTTTCTAAGATTTTGCCCGGTTACACGCTATAAAGCAGCACACAGCAATGTAATAGAAAGTAATCTGTCTTCACATCACTATAATATATCGCTCTGTTGAGGAGAAATCAGCAGTAAGAACCTTGCCATTTTCTTGTGTTTTATGTGCAGTTTTACATGAAGACAATACAGGTAGCAAAAACAGCCTCACAGGTAATAAGCTCTTTCAGGAACTTCAGTGTCTACAAGTAACTCAGTCCCAGGAACTGAATCTGCTAAGAAACATTAAAACAAAAATAAATTCCCTAGCTATTTGCAACCTAAATAGAGCCTACATTACAAATTCAAAAAAAAGAAATTTTTAAGCACTGTGCTCTGTGAGCTATGGAAAAAATGGTGGAATATTTCATTGTCCTAATCTGTTTTAGTGAGGCTTTGTGCTGGGTGCTTAACTACAGCAAAATTTTATTTCTTTATTATCCATTTATGGAACACATTTATATGATGAATTGGATATCGATCTAAATTTTATGAATTTTGGGGATATAAATGTAAGGAATGTTGATAGTTTCAATTTCTTTTAAAGGCAGAGAATATGGTCTATATATTTGTATATATTTATCAAGAGGAAGTATAGGAGTCTCTCTCTACAACTTTATACTCAGAGAGTAGGAAAATCTGAAGACTGTAGATCTAACCAGACTCTTCAGTAAAAATACAATTCTGCCTCTTAAGATAACTACCAGGCTCACCATATCCCCCAAAATGAAGCCAAATGAAACCATTATGAACGTTTTTCATAAAAAATGTTTCTCAATAACTGCAGGCTGAACAAATAATTCCAGAAGATCTGAAACTATTGAGGCCTGACTTCCTACACCTTTACATCTTGAATTTGCTTGACTTTGGGGACCTTGGAAATGCAAATTCAAGGTCATATTTTTTCATTGCTGGAGTCATTAAAAACTGCCCTTCCATGTGGATTCTTCAGTATATATAAGTTTACAATGTAACTGTTTCAATGACCCTATTTACAACAAAATTTTTGAAAACTTCCTCTCCCCGCCCCTCCAAATACCATTGAAGACAACTGAGTTCAAAAGTACTGAGGTATTCAGTATAAATTTTGGTTTTATACAAAGTTATTATTTGAAAGAGATAAAACTCTACTGCTTGGATGTATTATTTTGCAGGAGAGTATTTCACCTCATCAATTTTTTAAGGCCGGTGAGAGTAAAATCTTTGTGCCTGATTTGCATTCGGAGAGACCTGGTATAGCTAATTTGACATTAGAAAAAGCCTATAAATGTTGATAAAAAAGTTATTCAATAAGTTTGACTGAATTATAATTTTGCTTTTGATTCAAGAATTCAGGATCTTATTTCTGTGGACTGTTTGCAGAAACTTTTCCTTCCATCATTTTTTTTTTGTTCAGAAGTTAAAATCGTGTTTGCCATGAAAAGTTATGTTGAACTGGTTTATGGCAGCAAGCTGGCAGCGTCTTTAAATCTGCACAGAATTGTGATTATCTGACAGACTCACAATACTTCAATTCTGTACCATACTATTTTCCATAGAAGCAATATCCTCAGTGCTAGTTTGAATGCCTAGAATGGTTAAGTGTCTGGCTCCGGCTGAGTCTCTACATTTCAATCTGTGAACACGTAGCACATGGCCCTTGATTACTACTTTTAAATTGATCTGTGTCTGCTATGAAAATATATTGCTTCATAAAAGTCTTTCAGAGTATCAGCTTCCAAATTAATGATTTTTCTCTCAAGCTCTGACTTTGAGAGCTTACAGTACAGAACCACGCAGTCCAGCTACTTGAATCAAATTGAAATCCAAACACCATCCATCTGCAATTCAGATCCAAATTCTTTCAGTGCGGCTGGCTTGTCACTAGGTAAAGAGCAGCTGTTGTCCTGTTAAAGTGACTGTAAATAATTCTAAGTTGATGCTCAGAGAGCGAAATTCACCCTGCGGCGCTGGGGCCTGCGCAGCCGGGGGGCTCGGCCTTCTCGGTGGGGAGCTTCGCAGCGCTGGAGCTGGGCAGCTCTGGGCCAGCCCAGGGTCCCATCCCAGGGGAGGGCAGCACAGAGGTGCCTGTGGGGGGCAATGGGCACGCCTGGGAAGCGCTTGCTAGTTACAGAGGGACGCGGGTTCCAACTTTTCCTTCCATCACCTGCCATCCTGAGCTACAAACCCTGCCTTGCCATGCTGCCTGCGCAGGGAATTGCACCCCGGTGGTCCCGCTCCAGGCAGGAGAGCAGAATGTTGAGAGCTGCCTCCTTGTGCTCTGACTCTCTCTCATTTTTCCCCAAAGAGCCAGCTACCCTATCTCCTGGTTTACCTGAGTTCTGCATCAGGAACAGCGCAATACGAGGAAAGCCGTGCTTACAGCAGAGATTCAACAGAGCGTCTAAAGGAGGAATTTTCCAATGAAGAGAGATGGGCCCTAACCAAGAAGGAAGGGGCTTCTTGTTAAAGCTGTTGTATCAGAATAGCAAATGAATCATGATGTGATAGCACTGTTTGAAAGGGTGTTTTGAATGGAGCTGTCAGCAAGTATTTTAATAGCAATGCTCTGGTTTCTGCTTTATGGGGCTTTATATTTTAACCACCAAAAAGAAAACATAAGTAACAAGGAGGGATTTAGGAATTGTTTAGTGTTTGGTTGTTCAAAGGAAAAAATAAAAAAAAAAGCCCTCCACATGCATTGCAGATAATGAGAATTGCCATTATGTTTTTTTCCTCCATTTGCTGATGCTAAACACTGTAATAATGCAAAGTCCTTATGATTTTCTAAATCTCCTCAATAAGGAGGATATTATCTACTTATTTAATTACTGAATCTCCAACGGCAAGAGCTGTTACCACCAGCAGCTCAAACTCATTCACTCAGTTCCCCTCCCTGATTAAAGGGTCTTTGCAGTATAAAGAAATAAATCAATCAAAAGCCAAAACTGCCGACAGATGACAGAACAAAGGGAAAAAAGCACTTCAGGGACAGATTTTCAATGGCTCAGCACCCACAACTGAGATTATTCTTCTGAAACAACTCAGCCCTCCTTTAGGCACCTAGGATAGAGCCAGATAGTTCAAAGTGTCCCACCAACACTTCACCCCCGCCGACTGCAGCTATGTGTCCTACAGCTGTTGGGGCTTGCAACAGTCAACTTCAAGTCAGCCCCCCGGGAGGAAAGTCATCAGCATCACCCCTTCTGCAGGAAATGTGGCACTAATATATTATCATGTTCATCACTGCTCTTAATGTTGTTTACTATGAGGAAAACAGAGGCAGCCAGGTATATCAAAAGAGGCTATTTTTACCACATTTCCACTGAAAGAAGCAGTAGCCCTGAACTTTGATTCCTTTTGCAGCACTCAAAACCAGATGTCCATATTGCAGAAAAGAGCTGTTACTAGTTTGAATATCAAGCTTAAAATTGAATGCTACTGTCTGTATGGCATTCCCTGGGGATAAAGACACATCCTCGGGTTGCAATTTTCAAAACACTGATTAGGCGACAGACCAAACCTTCAGCAATAATTCTAGAGCATTTTACAGCTTATAAAAGAAGCAATAACTTTATCTGAGAACTGCAAATACAGTTCAGAGGCCTTTTAGCACATCCCTCACCTCCACAAGCAGCATTTGGTGGTATTAGCATGCTACCTATTTATTCAAGAGATATACAAAAAGTTCAGTTAACAATTCTTTTCTTTGCAGCCCACAGCTGTGTAAATATTATCTCAGACTCTCCTTTGACATCCTACTAAGCCTCAGACCTCGTGTGCAAAGTGATACAAACTCAACTCAACATTTCTCTAGCCTGCTGTCGTATCCTGACATACTTAGGCCTGAATATCTTAGCTTTTCATGACAGAGCAATGTTACTGTGTGACACATGCTTAAAAAGAGACGGTGACCTCATTTTCTCAAGGAAGCTTTACTAAGAAGTTCCTAGATTTTAATCATGGAGCTGCATATGATGGAAGTTTTGTGGAATCACTGCACCACAATTCGCCTGACAACCCCTAAAAAAGCAACCAAATTGGTTGTAGGCTCTGCATTGTCTACAACTGCTGCACAGGGTCATTTCTATTTTGATTAGCCCAGATGAAAAGCTGTGTTAAGTTTTAGAAACTTCTCCCCAACTCCACTTTCAAGTCAATATACATTTGAAGGCTACCTGCCTTTCCTATTTTCTCTGTGGTTGTTAAGGAGATGAGATTCTTTCTGTATGCACCAGGTATCCCTTACACAATGGGACAGAAAAATTGACATTATTATATTGCACAGTGGGTCATATTTATAAATTGCTGCATGCTCGATCAGAGATCTAAATAATGCAATGTTTTGGATAGGTGCAAAGGGCCTGAATAGCTCCAGCTGCCATTGATCTCCCTTCTAAACTTCTTATGGGCTGATTTGAAAAGGCAGAGCTTCCTCCAGATCAATGCAACCCAGCAAAATGATTTATTCAGGACAAAAAAGTAAGGAAAAGCCTTCACAGCAATCTGACTTTCCACCTACTCCTTTCCCCTTACCACGGAGAACTAATGCAAGGTTCAAGTCACTGAAAATAAATACCTCCAGTAGCTACTTAGGCCCACAGAGCTTAGCTGAGTTCTCTTTTAGTTCATGTCAATGTACTTGATAGCTGGCTTGTACTGAAGATTTTTTTCTGGTGTTTGTTTCGTGTTTTCTGTTTTAAAGAGATCTGTGGTGATGAGTTTTACGTGATGCACAGATCACTGCAGCACTGATTCCCAACTAGAATTAGTGACATGCCGGCTGCCGTCCCTAACCGATGGCTGCACCAGGACCCAGGGATGTGCTGGAGCCTGGGGATGCCCAGACAACGTCATTCTGTGGGGATCACAGCACAAAATCCTTCCGAGCATGTAGCTGCACCCTCACCTAACCTGGACTCCAAAAAGAGGAGATAGGGGAAGGCTAGAGGGAAATGACCCATGGTGCCGTTCAGCTGTTCTCTGGCCTGCTGGTGTGTGATGAATTTCCCTTTTTCCTTGGTCTTCCTTTGGCGAATTTCTGGGAATGAAGACTGCAATACCCCAGCCTAATTTCATGTTCTTTAAAACTGAGATCCACACACTTTGCAACAAATAAATATTAAATATATAAACATGCAAGTCACTGCCTATGCTTATGTTCTCCCTCAGTGTAACTTATGTAGATTGCTGCCTATGTGTATAGCTCTCATTACAAATAAAACATAAAAGCCAATGCATATCCTGAAGAGCTATTTTTCTTTATTGCAACAGCATTACATGAAGCCTACTAACATAAACAAAGATTGGACTTGGCTGTTTTTGAACAAATAACCGTTTATTGTCAAGGCTTTTCAGGAGCTTTCATTTTCCTTTCTGAAAAACACGATCTGGTGCCAGCCTAACAAATGTGTAACATTAAGCAATAAGCAAAATAATGGGACTCCCTGCCACACTGGTTTATAGACAACTTTATACTGTCAAAGTTGTACAAACCTAAGCTAAGACAGAAACTCAGCTAAGTAATACAGACATACTGCACCAAAAACCCACTGGGGAATCCTTTGGGACACAGCTGCCATCTTTAAGTGCCACAACTGGCCTAGAAGGCAGATGAGAAGTCCACGCGCTGCCTTCTCCTGCTGGCTGCTGCTACAGCAGGGCCGGAGCCACTCGCCCCGCGCCATCCCTGCGCCATCCCAGCCCGGACACAGGGAGCCAGGACCACCAAAGGGGCTGCAGCAAAGCTCGGGCCTCGGCAGGCTCCGCACGGTCATTCAACCAGGTGCTCCCATGCTGAAGCTATCGCTAGACCCTAACAGAGCCCTGAGCAATCCCACAACAACCTACCCTCAGACAATGAGCAGGGATTATTCAGCTTCCTTGTACCACGGCTAAACAGCAGCTTCCTTCCTGCCAGTGATTATGGTTGTGATTAACTGCATGGTTCAAGGTGAAAGAATAATGCGGTTCCAGGCATATATGGCTTCACTTAACCCCAGCAAAACACAGTGCCAGATATTTCAATTAGTGTGCACCAAGGTCATGAAATCAATTTCTTATCAGCCAAAAACACACATACTGTAAATTTCGTTTTCAAACCATAATCTCTAAATTAAATCTGTGTACCTAAAAAATATACGGTGCAAAACTGCAGTGCTTCAGCCCCCACCCTTGCAGCCCAGCAGCATTTTCACAAACATCACCTGGCTTTGTGCTCTATATTTAGAGCACAATGTTTGGTTAGATCCTAATCTTCTTGGAGAATGTCATTATCTCTTTCTTTGGCAAATAGAGGCACAAAGTGTCAATTACCTTCTTAAACTCTTCTATACATGCAGCTTGAGCAGGGGTTGATATTCCGTCTGCCAGCAGCTCAGTCGGCAATTTTTCACTGTTATACACAGAAAAATTGTGCACGAGCATATCATCCTAGATAAATTACACATTTCAAATGAGGTTACAGACAACTTCACCACTCCTGGACAGTTTACGCTGGAGGAGAAAAGAAAAAATTCCTAAGGAAAACACTTTTCTGCTATTAAACTCTATGAGTTATTGAATAGAGACAAAAGCAAAATGAGTACTGCGGACTGGTGTGATATTATATGGAAATCAACATAGCTGCACAGAAATGACAACTTCTTCTCTTAGGCGTCTAATTCTTTATGATACTTTCTTTGTTATGAGGGTAACACCAGCCTCATAGCCCCAGAGGCAGCTGCCGAATCTGATAGCTATAGGTGCTCTACTATGTGCAGACCTACATACGGGAGATATCTCCAGGAAGTAGAATTTATGTGAGCCATTTTTTTTTTTTTTTTGAGATTACTTTACATTTTTTAATGGGAAAGGCTAATTTTATTCACATACCTATATATATATGTAGATCTCTGTTCATACAATTGCATGTATTTAATATTTGTGCATGAATGTACATGTGTTCTGGAGGTATCATCCATCCCCTTACTTCAGATGAGCAAGTAAGAAGACCGTATTGCTCCTGCTGCAGGAGCAATACCTTTAGGCAGCAGGTAGATGCTAGAGATACAAGAGGTCAGTGATCTCCCTGCCAGACACAAAGTAAGCAGACTCTGAGGTAATTAGTTTAAAGCTTCTTAAATGATTTTCCCATATCCTCTAAACATGCAAAGCATTGATTGATTTTTAGGGCTGTAAAGCAGGATGAAAAGGGTATTGTCTGCAGAAAGGAAGTTAGCATTATTTGGCAAGGGTTAAAACACATTTTGAATTAAACAAATAAGAAACTATCCATGTGCAGATGATCAGCTTGAAAGTTTGGGTGCATTTTTGAGAAAGGCAATTAACTCTTTTTTTTTTTTTTTTTTACCACATCATCTACACATACTTTTAAATCTCTTTAGATGCAAACAGTACTAATTCAAAAGAGAAAGTGGATATGATTAAAGATGTAATGAAAGGAAGTTGTATTTCTTCCTGGCCTGTTCGAAAATCCATTTTAGTCATGCCCGAAGTACAATTTCAAGAAAATGTAAACAAAAATCATGCAAACATGACAAACTTTTTTTTTTTTTTTGCCTCAAATATATGAATACTGCGAGTCTATCATGGGCTTGGTCCAAGTCTTATTAAAAACAGGGTCAGTCTTTCTAGGTGACTGCAGTGGTTTCCATCTCTGGCCCAGGCAAACAATATTTTCTGCCAGTAGAAGGAGAGCTAGTCCTCTGAAGAGTTTTCTCGCTCTCACTGAACTGAGAAACGGAGGGATTTTTTCGTGCGAGTGAGCAAACAAGGTAAGGCCACTGGAGTAGGGCAGCCTCCTCCTGTCTTATTTAGCATGATCATTTTATTACTTCAAGCACTCTGTGCTGCTTTCCATGTGACTAAGGTTCTCCTGTGTAATTTTGGACTGTTGCAGGGGACTCTTCCCTTTCAAACTCCTGGTCATCTCTTAAAAGCTTCCAGGGGAGTACACTGGCAATAGGAGCTACTTAGGATAAGCAATCCCAGTTAGTTATAAAAAGTAAAGTCAACTCTACAAATTCTGTTTTGACTAACATTGTTACCAAAGAATATAAAGTTTTCAGGAACACAAACACAGCTCAATAGTTTGCAACTGGAAAGCAACCATGCAGCCGCTGGAGAGCAGCCACAGTCTGCGTGCTCCACAGCCATCCAGCCCTTCCCAACATCACAGAAAAGCATTATATCTTGCACTGAAAAGACAAAATAAACCTCCCACATGAAAAGCAGCAGCCCTCAAAACTTTAGCACCCCAAATGGTCAGGATCCTCCTATATTAGCATATATATTAACACCCCCATTTTCCTCCCGGGGAAGGGGATACACGTCCACACTGTAGAATACATCAAATCCTGTGGGCCAGTTTTTCAGGCCTTTCCATTCAATAATTTGGGGGCAGGCTTAATCCTCAGTGAGTGATCAAGACACCTCAACTGAGCAAGATACCCTCAAATGGACAGCAAGGAGTTTTTTCTCAGTATCACTAGTAGCACCATCACGCAGTTAGTTATCAATTAACCTCTGCATTTCAAGAAAAGATGAAAATGATCATGTAAATTATGCCCAAAACAGAGGTGAAAGGGAAGAGAGCTCCCTGCATGCTAGATAGGAACCCCAAAGACAAGGACATAATTAAATATAACCATGCACCAAAAAGGATGGTACTGCATGATGCTTCTCAGGAGCACCAAAAACTCGGTCAAAAGCTGTAATTTTGAATTCAAACATCACGTCTGCTCCTTCACGGAGCTTATGCTTTGGATTTACCATGCTACAGCTAGACACCATGTGAAAGGATCATGGAATCTGGAGGTAAAACAGAGATGAGGAGAAACATAGTGGAGAGGGAAAAGGGGAAAGGGCAAGTCAAAGTGAAAGAGGAGCGTGGGGGCTGCAAGGAGTGTGTCAAAAGGGCTGGGAAGCAGGATCCGCTCCGACCTCCTGCACAACATATCCCAAGGTTTCCCCTTCGGGAAACCCACCGCGCTCACCCACTGCATTGAGGTGGGTTAATTGTGTTTGGCTAAGGCCTATCTTCCTCCTGCTGTGCTATGCTAGAGCAGCTGCAATTTGCCTTTTTATAGCCTGTGGTAACTGATATCAGTGAAATGAATTTAGGAAGTGTGTGGGTTGGATCTTCCGTATCAGTGATTTCAGACTATTTGGTAAACACAGAAGTGACATCCAGTGATGTATGCCTGCTGGTAACAACAACAACAACCATCTCCTCTGGTGAACCAGCATTTCGATTAGGTTGTTTGCTGTTGAAGGACACTTCGTGATAGAATGAAATGATTATACACAGCGGTTTTATAGGGTCATGCTAATTTGAAAGGTAATCTCTCTCTAAAACTATATACCCATTGAGGACTGTGGGCAACGAGGACACAAGTGAATCAGAACAGATTCAGTGACTTCAATAAAAGTTGATGATGGGACACAGTGACATCACCTGCAAGCAAAAGCTGGTGTCTCATGGGAAAGCTCCTTTTCAGAGCTGGCAAAAGGCAGAGAGCTGGAACTGGGACCCCCACTAAAACACCAAAAGGTTTATGTTCAGATTTCCAGTAGGCTTTCAAATTCATTCATCTGAGCAAATATAAATTATATTGCTATTTAGCAGGGATTCTATATTTTGATACAAAGCATCACTTTGCTTTTTTTTTTTTTTTTTTTTTTTTTCCTCCTGGAAAAGGCTAAATACCATTGCAATGCACTCTAGATCAAGTCACCCAAGTCTGATCACCCAAGTCTCTGCTCACTGCTTCTGGAAGAGCCGTGACCATTTCACAAGTAAGACTGATTAATTTTGGAAGTATAATTTGCAAGTGACATTTACAGGGGAATATTGTGCAATGATATCTGGGCGGGGATGCTGTGTTCAGACTTTTCCTGCTTGCCTGCCTGCCCTCCTGGAACAAGCAGCACTGCTTCATTTTCCTGCTGTATTTTACAAAGTTAAAGTAAACACTGTGATCACACTGTTTACTTTAATTTCCTGCAGTGTGCCAGCAAAGCAGCAAATTGGCAGTCAGCAATCAAGAAGCAGCCAGTATTGAAACAGCAGAGCTGCTTGGGAAAGCAGCAGTGATGCCAATCCATTTTTCTCTCTGTTTTAAAAATAAAATATTGGCTTCCATGAAGTTCTACTTCCGCTCCATCTTCTCTAAAGGATCGGAAATTTTGTTTGTTTCCTTGTTTTTTGAAATTAAGCTGAGAATATGAGCAACACCTAATTTGTATGTCTGACAGTTCTTTTTGGTTTGCAAACCAATTTCATATATTGAAGCAAAAGGTCACCCTTTTTATATAAAGAAATGGATTTACAAAAATGGCAAAAATATGCTATTTATTTGTACAAAATCCATACCATGCTTGCATAAGAGGAAGTTAACTTGTCTATAAATCTGCCTTATCTGGTTATATTTTTATCTTCATGCCAAGAACTTTTGCTGTGCAATTTCAATTAGGAGCACAATAATGTGAAACTAAAGCCTCATGTATTACATTCGGAATACGCATCTGCCCCAAAATAGAGTCCTAAAAAGAAAACAGTTATAGTTTCAGAGACCAGTCTCACTTGTCTCATATTACATAAAACAAGAAATATAAGTACAAAACAAGAAGAAGAATATGATATTATTTTGTACCTCTGAGGTGTAAAGCTTGACAAGGTGACTCATTTATGGCCTCCTGGAGGATATTACACAGAAGGAATTTATTACTATGTAAGTTATAATTCCAAGTTCATGACTTTACTAAATCAGAGCCAGAATGAACTGGAAAGGACTTCCTGCACATACTCTTGCTGAAGACAATGAGATTATGAAGAGGATTAGCTTTTTGTTAGACTGGCCAAAGTACGCCTTTGGAAAGTCCAAAACATGACCTAATTTAAAGTGGTGGAAATCTTGTGGGAAAGACTGTAAGGGGATAATTATTTTAAAAGCCATGACTTTGACACCAGGAAATTAAATTCATATCTATATGTCTTTATCTATACACAGCAAATCCAATAAGCTTGAGCTCTCTGCAGTCACTTAGCCAGCTGGCAAAGGGAGCAAAGTAAAAACTAACAAACCCCATTCCTAAGGTATGCTGACATCAGTGATTCATGATTCATCAATAACGGTGCTAGGAAATAAATGTAATGGGACATTATTGCCTTTCGCAGCACAATAAACTCAAGGGAAAATGTCTAAGTGTATCACACGGAAAAGACAGAACAAGCAGGGAAATAACTTTTACAAGTATTCGAAAGTTGTTACAAGTAAGTGAAAGAAGAGACACAAATGTAAATCTTTTAAGTATATTGAGAATGTCCCTTTAAATAAAAATGGACCATTTTTGACCTATCTAAGCTTAATAGACCTAAATTGAAAACTAACATTTTTTGATGCTCCATGTTTTTACAAGGACAATATCATGCTTATAAAAAAGAACTTGAGCTTCTTGTTCTAGAAAAAAACAACAAAACAAAACTCAAAATAACCATAACCATGGTTTAACTGGATATTATAAAAAGCACAATGGAGAATAAGTTCTACTCTATACAAAATTATTAATGTCAGTGACAGTAATTATGACTCTTACGACCTATCTAAATAATAAAAAGGACAAACATATACACATAATGAACTATTTAGAAAACGCCTGTATTAGCACATAATTGATGATCTCCTTTGAAGGTGACTGGACTATCATTGTAGAAGCCTAAGATTATTAACTGAAGAAAAATGGGTAGCTATCTCCAGAATAGTAGATATACCTGCTGCAGTCCCTATACAGAACAGCAAGATCTAACACATCATTAAGCAACTGAAGCTTTACACTATTTTTAGCTTTAAACTACTTATGATAGGGTTCCGACTATATTTCTAATCCTTTTTAGAGCCTACCCAATTAAAATTCATGCTACTTGTTTGTGCTATTAGAGGACGACTACACAATATTAATAATGCACTGTCTGACATGCTGCCCTAGAGAAATGTAGGCTCTCTTTCAGGACAACAGCCACATAGTTCTAACACAAGCTCCGCTGCTTAGCTGGAGGGTAAATGACTTTGGTGGTTGTTGAGGTACTTCACCAGAAAAAAATGTTGGTGTCCTGACCTGAGGCTTGCTTCAAATCATTTCTGCTTAAGTGCAAAGCATTGCAAATAGAGCTAGAAGCTGCTTTGCCTGAACTGACATTGGAAATTTTCTTTTGAAGACTCAGTTTCCCAACACTCAGAATAATTCTTAATAAACAACTAATTGCTTCTCAGGCTTGTGAATGATTGTCTATTTTATTGCACCAATTTTTCTTTAAATAATCAATAAATGTCTTTATGAATTTGAAAGTAGAATTCCCTAAAAAAAATGAAAGACAAAAAAAGTGAAAAAAATATTTAAAAAGTAAAATATGGAGGGTAACTTAACTCCATCCTCGCAGAACAAAGTCAATAGAAGGAAGCACAGTTATCTTCACTGTAAATTTACATGATGATTCATAACCACAACTTTCTAGAAAAGCATTGACGAAAAATAAGCGCTGGATTCCTGATTATGGGAAATAACTAAATGTTAGTTTGACTTTTTGCAGGTCGCAGCTAAAAATTGACTTGGTTTTCCTCTTTGCCTTATTCAGAAGTGTAGGTACTTGATTCTGCAAACATCTACTTAGAAATCAACCAGCTTACTGGTAATAAAATTGAATTAGTGCAAATGTTAGTGTAGTGAAGGCTATTTCTTCTTCTCATTTGATCAGTTCAATAATGACTGGCCCATATTTATGACAAGCATTATATTCAAGAAATACTTTCAATGATTATATTACACATACCATATACAAGAAGAGGCTGAGGGAACTGGGTTTGCTCAGGCTTAAGAAGAGGAAGCAAAGAGGAGATCTTATTGCTATTTACAACTACCCAAAGGTTTTTTTTTTTTTTTTTTTTTTTTAACAGAGAACAAGGCAGAGTAGAAAGTGCAAAAGAGAAGAACAAGTTGCATGAAAAACTCCAAGTAGATATTTTAAAAAAGTTTTCAAGACGAGGTTAGTCAAACATTGGAATGGGGGCTCAGAGAGGTGTATAATCTTCATTTTTCAAGACGAGGTTAGTCAAACATTGGCTCAGAGAGGTGTATAATCTTCATCCTTGGAGACAGTCAAAATTTGTGTAGACAAGAACCTGAGCAACCTCATCTAAGTCAAACTTGCTTTTAGAGAGGAGCTGGACCAGAAGACCTCCAGAGGCTGCTTCCAAACTAAATTAATTATGTGATTTTATGATTACATATTTGATATTATGTGGGCCAGCTGTACTTCTCTCTGAACATCCCCAGGTCATAAAAAGGGAAGGAGGCTTCCTAAGAAAAGATCTTTGTACTTTAAATTTTCCTCAAACACACTTCTAACTATACCATGACAAAAGAACTATGAAAACCCAAACTAAAGGTGGACAGCTTATGTGTGCTTATATCAAACTGCTATTGATAGGATATGAAATTGATTGATATGATTTTATATCAAGCCTCTTATTGCTTAATTTCCCAAGATGCACGAGACACAAACTCTGACCATACGGTTGGTTTGTATTCATAACTACCACTCAGAACGCTGAAAAGTGACAAGATTCATATGAATTTCAGTCTGCCTGCAGCTGAGCATAGCTATGTGTAGCATCAGAGAAGTGTTAGCGCTATCCGTACTGTGGGGTAACTCAAAAATAAAGTCAGAGAAAATATGCTTTTCTTTGGATGGAAGGTATCAGAATCTGATACCCCTCCACAGAACTCCACATGAGGCCAGATCCCTCCACAGAACTTCTAACATATTTTTCTTGTAAGTAGCTGCAGTGCAAAAAAAATAAAATTGGCTTCACATGCTGGCATTTCCCCATGGAGTACAGACCTCCTCCATCTTCTAACTCAGCTTGGGAGCTATATTTTTTTGGTCACAGCTGTTGGGAAAAGTCTCCTAATGCTATGTGCACGTGGATGACAGGTGAGGGCTGTGAAGCTGCAGTCATGCCAGCCCCAAGCTTCAAAAACCTGGTATCGCAAGGGACATTGCTGAAGCTAAATCAGAGAAGATTTATGCAAAATGCATAAGGAATGCAAAAGGAAAGCAGCAAAACTGAACTGGAAAACAGGTCCTACACAAACGAGATGTGGTGCATGGTTAAAATTCAAGTTTGAGGCTGAGATACAGAATTGCTCAGAAGTTGGTAAGACCTAAGTTTTTGGCTTTCAGAGAATGTTAATGTAACGTGTTACTACAACAGAACGTTTACTTCTTGAGCTAATGGGCTCTTGAGTATGTTTTTCAAAAATGTACATAATGCAAATGCATATAAGTAAAATCTGCTTACCATAACAGAATGATATGCCATTTCCTGTATACCCTTGGGTGCAATAGCAGCCTTGTGTTCCGCCCCGCACTTCACACCGGGCATCTTTATGGCATGTCATGTTGCAGTTTGCAGAAGTATAGCCATAGTCCAGGAGACTGGATATAAGAACTGAAAGCAAAATCATATTTGTTCATTCATTTAAAAACTTCATACCCGATTCTAAAATCAGATCTGGGCAAAAGGTATCCCAGAAATCAGGGCAGAAATCAGGTAAAGTTAACATCACCACAGAATCACACAACAGGTCAAGGGCCACCAGCTACTGGTTAAGACTAGGCAAGGGCTAGAAAAGGAGGCATCAGAGATGAAGAACTTGTCTCTATGTTCACGAAGTATAAAATTGGTGAACAATGTAGAAGTTACTCAGTGGTCTTGGGAAATCATTTTAAAGGCTTTCAAAGCTCTCTAGTACTTTCTAGTGAATAGAGACATTTATTTGCAGTCTGAATTATGTATGGAGCGTAATCCAAACAGTCCTACACATATCAAGTGTGACATATCAAATAAGGATATACATAGCAAGTGTACATATTTCAAATACCAAAGAGGTTTCCCCAGATCTTTTTTTTTTAAACTTTTTAAAAACATTTCCATACATATGTTGCTAACACATATTCATGATCAGAAAAGATTGGATTGACATAGTGCAGCATTTGTAGAATTAGGATGTAAAAACTTCTCCAAATTATTTAAAGGTAACCTCTTAAAATGCCATTTCCATGTTATGAAAGTCCTGCTTTCTTTTTTCCAACTACTGAGTGATTCCCAAATGATATATGTGCTAGTTGTATAAATGCACAGAGTTTTCAGTACAAAGAGGAAAGAAGCAATCTCTCCCTTTGAGAAAAATACAAGCTCAATGAATAATTATACACACCCAATAGTATCTTAGAAATGAGGCAGGTAATTCAGAAGAGAAAGTAAGTTTCTGACTCTGTACTTTATAAATCGATTGCAAGACATAATGAAAGTTATACTACAGAAAGTTGCTTTTGCATGTTGTCTTCCCCTGCAGTTCTGCTGCTCCCTACCCAAATATTATTTGGGATATTTGCTAGCCTGCTATCACAATTACAGGTTTCATTGCTCCAGGATATCTCACGGAGGTGTTGTTTTCTTGGACAAATAAAAATTTCATGAAAAATTCAAAAGAGTAAAAATTAGGCACAATTTTTAGCAATGATATATCATCCAAGTCAATTTCAAGAGGGGAGATCACCTTTCAGAGATTAAAACAGAAACTTTTGGGATTCTAACTCCATGCTAGTGCTCATAATAAATCAAACTGAAAAATCTCATAAGGAAAAAAAAAAAAAAAGTACAGAGTGGTTCTGGTTTTGTAGAACAGAACTCAATGGGATAACAATTGGTGTTGGTGGGATTTGGTTTTGAGACCACCCTAACGGTGGGATTTCCAAATCACAGCAGCAATCACAACTCCGGGAAGCTTTCAGTCTCTTGTGCCTAGCAGTTTTCCACCCATCTCCAATACACTCACTTCTCTCCAGCCCCTGCACTGTCATCCCCGTTGGTCGTGCCGCCAGACCCCTCTACCCTCCCTTTGCCGATCGCTCCCTGGGGAAGGGGATTTCACCTACCTAGGAACGGGAGCAGTTTCATTGGTACTGCTGCTGCGTGGTGCGTGGTGCAGAGCCCCGGTGTCACAGGAAATAACTCCCTGCCTTACAATGTACGAGTATGTGCAAAATACGCGCACAAACCTATGAGGAAAGTGAAGCCTGGTGTAGCCACAGCCCTCACACAGCCCCTCGTCCCGAGCTTCACGTTTCCCAACGCTCCTGAGACGCTCCGAGCAGCACAGGGAGGGTCAAGAGAGGGCTGAGGACCTGCTCCTCCAGCGAGGAGGAAATGAATGAGGAAGGAATAAGCAAGGAAGTAACAGGGAGGCACCAGGCTGGATCGTGTAAAGGCTTATAAAGTTGGAGTCTGGGCCCTGGAAAACCAGAGGAGATTCAGGGGTGAGCGAGTTAGAGAAGCATGGGTTAAAGGAGCTCTGTGGGAGGATGTCCGGAGGAGGATGAAGATGATGGATGAAGGGGGGTGGTGGTGTGGCTGGGGAAGCCAGCAGGCCTGGGGCACAAAGTAGGGCAGGGAGGGCCTGGCGGGTGGAAGGGAAAGGTTGGACGAAGGCGTGAGCCTCCGGAGGGCAAAGGAACAGCCCGGAGCGAGGGGATAGGGCAGCAAATCCGGGAGGATGAGGAAGCACTGAAAGAGACTGGTAACCAGCTCAGGATTTACGAGTTTTGAGGCAGCAGGCTACATGCTCCCTCCCACCTTTTCCTGGTGAGCTCTGCATACGTGAGCTCCAAGACACAGCGTTTTACAGACAATCCTGGCTGGCCGCAGTCGTTCCTCCTACAGTCCTCTTGGTCCTTAAGAGAGAGCCTTACTGTAGCCAAGCTATATCGCTTTAAGGGTAACAGCCTGTGAGGAGGCACAGGAAATCAACTGGCCTCTGCTTTGTGAGGAAAACAAAGACATACAGATAGGGTAGAAAGAGGCAGGAAGACCATTGTATGGCTGGGAATCTCTGGAGCAGAAGCAGCCTGAGTTTCTGTGAATTCATGTGACTGAAACTGTGCTCTACGTAGTATGACACAGTCAATATAGGCACTTTGCTAAAGTGTTTGGCCCTCCCCTTGGTAAAACGTGAGAACAACTGCATCCTTTTCAAGCACCCAATCACCGGCACTTCCGCACGCACTGACATGACCCATGAACATGGCAGTAATTTTTCTGATCTTGTTAGGAGTGATGTGCATGCCATTGTTTCCCAGTATCCTGACGATGACGACTCACAAACTGAAGTGTTGTAAAACTGTCGTATTGATCCCTTTATACAGGGACACACACAAACATATTCCTGGAAGACTGGAGAATATCTCTAAACTTCGTAAAAGAGACATGAGGATATGGAATGTCACTATGATTAAATAGTGTATGTCTCAAGCTGGGTTTTTGCTACTGAATTGATGGGAACACATCAGCCCGCTGTTGGAAATTATCAATGGATGAAGGGTATGGTGATTTCTTTTTACGTTGTTATGAACAACATGATTTTCATGATTTTCCAGCTTCTTGGTGATGGCTCCTGACTGGAACTGAATGTGTTAACCCTTGCTCAAACTGGGGAGGAGTGAGGCATGCAGAAATAGCACGTAGGTGTCTGGTTGGCACAAAGCACTTATCCAGCACCTTGGCAAAGACAGAGGAAGCTCCAGTAACCGGACGTTAATTTTTGATGAACCACAGAATAATGAACAAAGAGCCCAGGTGTAAGAGAACTGTTTTTCCCTTGTTTGAGTTTGTGAAGGGGGGAGGGCCTGAAGGGGAAGAGAGGAAGAAGTTAGGAGTTAGTTTGTTTTGTTAAGTTTTCCTGTAATCTAACACACGGAGGCACACAGGAACAGAAAGTCAGCCAAACTGTGAGGAGCTTTGATCTGCACGTCCTGTCCTTCATGTTGACATGCACTGAATTGCCGTGTGACTCTACTTAGAGATCTTGCTGCTGAATTTCAGCTGACTAATAAGGGCTTCGTTTGGAACACTTCTAATGTTGCAGTTATATCTCATTGCCCTGTTTCTTCTGCTCCTCAAAATCAAGCAAAGACTAAGCAAGTGCAGACAGGAAGAAGATGCAATCTGAACTTCCTTGGTCTTAGAGTTGAAGGTATGTTTTTGAAAAGTCAGCAGCGTTCACTGCAGTTTCACCTAGACATCAGCTTTCTCCAAGAGGTGTTCACAGAGGCTAGCTGGAGAGCAGTTTCTTGAATCATACTATTGTTAAATTTATAGCAAAAACTTCAATTTCTTTCCTGATTCAAGGCACACAGAAGAAATCATGGATAATTCAAAATGAAACAAAATCTCACTCTAAGGCGGCAAATACCTTCTTTCTTTTTTGATGGAATATACCCACTTTTTTTTAGAGACAAAAATACAAATCTATCAAGGGAACTATACAAGACAGGCCAGGATACTCTCCATCTGGAAAGGTACCACTCACAGGCATAGTGGACAGCATGAAAAAAGGAGCACAGGTCTAATTGGTAAATGATTTAACTTATGAATGGCAATGGGTGAGCAGGGAGCACATGAAGAAGAAAGGCAGGGAAGAATGGAACAAGAAAGACAGAACAAGGAAGGTTAGGTCAAGAAGGAACTCTGGTGATAAAAGGAGCTTAGATCAGATTTAGAAGGCAATAGGGAGACAGTGAAGAAGGGGGATTTAGGAATATCTTAATGAGATCTCAATACCAGGAGCAGTGGATTACTTTTGCATTAGAGTACTTTAAAAAGTGGCTAATGGGAGTGTCAGTTAGAGGCTGAAGGCAGCAAGGTCGTAGTAGTCATGGATGTGGAAAAGGATGGACTTGACAAAGATTATGTGGGGAGAATGAAGAGGAAAAGGAAGATTTTTGAGACATTTTGGAGATTAGGCCAGGCGGATTTACTGATAATATCTATTGGCCTATAGGGATAAGCAGTTACACAAGAAGAAATGAGCAGGTGAACACACGAGAGTACAGACACTTTCAAATTTGTGCTGTCAGAATTTTCAAAATATGCTGAGAAAAAAATATTGAGGTGTCATAAAAGTATAGGATTGATAAGTGCCTGTCTTTATAGACTGAGAGGAGGGACATGCACAAACATGTATATTTCTGGAAGCCTGGAGAATATCTCCAAACTAAATAAAATGGGCATGAGGACATGGAACATCAGGACTGCAAAATCAACCTATCCCTGTTTACCTTGAAATAAAGAAGTAATAAAAATAAATGGCTTGAGCAAACACTCCAAAAGATGGCCTTCCATTATTACACATGGGAAGCAGAGCCCAAACTGTACACTTAAAAGTGTTGTTCCTTTCATGGACTTTCGTTTGTCTTTGCAAGACTCAAGGTATGAGGGCTTGAGCAAATGAATATGCACAGGTTAACATACTTGTCTTTAAACCACTGTGATTATAATATCTTATGTCTGACTATAGAATTCTTAAGTTGGGTTAACTTGGGCTGATGAACTGATAGGAAGATATCAGACTGCTCTCAGAAACTCCTGGATATTTTCTATATCTCGCATCATGAAGAAATGTATTTATTCACAAAAGCTTTAAAGGTAATGGGGATGCTGATTATGCAGACAATGCTACAAAGCTAAAACCCACAAGTGATGAGAGAGGGAAGGTAACACTTCTTAGAACTCAATCTTAGGTGGCTATCCAAACACAAATACAGAGCAAGTGTTTCCATATCAGAAACAGAATACAATACCAAAAAAAAAAAGAAAAAAAAAGAACAAACACTGAACTGAGCTAATATTAGATGCATTATTTCCTTCAAATGAATAAAATGAACATAAGCACCATCCACTGTAATAAAGACAGATTTTTTCCTAGGATGTGATCACAACCAGACTGCTAGCTGAATATCTACCAAAGAGTCTCACCGCATTTATAGATGAATATTACAGTAGGGATAAACAAGGGCAGTATACCAGGGTACGTATTTCTCAGATTAAAAGTTAAATATGCCTGGAGAAACTTTGCATGAGCCAAAAGGTGTTGTCTGACGATCTTACAAATGTACGTGCTACAAATTGCTGAGCCCTCTTTTACACCACTATGAATCATCCAGGGAGCAGCTAGTGGGAGTATGTATCAGACTGAGAGACCCCAGACTCCAGGAAAGGTTTTCTAGCCTCCTTTTTCAGCTCTCTATATATTCTGCTTTGTCAGGCTCCTGTATCTCAGCTATAAGCAGTATGCTTTGATATAATCCACATATATACAGAACCAACCAATGCATATGCTCATTTATGTATGTCACATAAGCACATATAGGTATCTATTACTGAACTGTGCAGATGAATATTTAGTGTCAATAATAAAAAGATGATCCTGATCATCTCCCCATTCAGCCTTTACTTTCTGGAAAAATGACTGTTCACTTGAATCACCAAGTTTTCTGCCAAAAAGAAAATGGGATGTAAAACCAACTGAGGATGCACAAATCCAACATATGTTGGATAAAGATTTTTCTCTGATGCTTTTTTTCCCCCTCTCTATATAATATCAAATTAATTCATCACTTCCAAACCAAATCCTATCACTTCAAGAATTTAGATGGTCATTATGCTATTTCAGAAATGTCTCATTTGTCCTAGTCACCAGTGCAATTATGCTTTTTTTTCCTAGTCAATAAAATCTGTATACAATTGAAAAAGCAGTTAATGTCAGATCAAAATAATGTATTTTCATGGTGAGTTAAAATTATTTCCAAGTAAAAAGTCCAGGAGAAGCATTTTTAGAATACAGGCTATTCTATCATGGAAGCACCTACCACAAAACTATTGCTAGCATCTGTTTTGTAACGGCCTCACCTCACCTCCCTGTCTGAGCGCCTCACAAAGCTTTAGCATTTTATGTGCAAACATCATATACCATCTGAGGCTGAATGTACCTCTTGGGATGATGTAACTCTAGGCAATTCTAAAGCAATAAACACACAAACACACACAAACATATGCATGCACACATCCTACTAAATCCTTGTACGTAGGTCCATCTGAAGGAGATTGCACATTTCATTTTAGGAACTCAGTCTCTTTCTGCTCTTTGCCTTACCTTGGGTGAAGTCATGAAATGAAGGAATTTAAAGAGAACGTAATGTTTGAGAAAGCCATATTAAAAGCCTGAAACTGGGCTGTGCTTCCGCATCTGTTCTAATATGGAAGAGAGATACAGGCTGGTATAAAGATCCCGACAGCTAAGTGTCATCATGGATAATGTAATTGGTTTCCATGTCTCGTTGTGATCTCCTGGCACTGGTCATAACAATATTCACATCTCTTGAGAAGGGGGAGAGTGAACCCCACGAATAATTAGCGCAATGAACTGTGACATTACCACTTGCTATTAACTCATACTCATTCTAAACCAGAGTGATAGAGGTTAGAGGCTCCTACAGTGAGGTGCTAGTATGTTAGGCATTGGACACCCTAACTCAGCTATCACAGATAGCTCCAAGAAGGTCACAGTTACCTTTTTTTAAAAAAAAAAAAATCTTACATGGGATTAAAAACACTTCTTGTTTTTCTACCATACAGTTCTAGACATGAAGTAGTGACAATCACTGCTTTAACCTGCCCAGGTCTTTGACCTCACAATACTCCAGTCCAGTGCTCCACACAGAACAACATTCCACAAAGCTACCCTGGCTTTTTCCTCTTCAGATAACAAGCTGCCAAAAAATATTTAAGCTATGATATAGATTTTAGTCTTTACTGAATTAACTTCCATGCATTTTGAAGAATGGATACATCCCAAACAAGGATCTTAGGATTTGGTTCTACCCTTCCTAGAAATCTCGAACTGGGAGGAGTTGTACTTTGCGCAGATGCAAACCCAGTGGGAGCAGAGCAGAAGGAGTGCCGAGGCAGATGTGGGTAGGACAGGAAGACTCTGGTTGGATGAGGTGTGCACAGTACTGGGATAGAAGATGTTTTTCATTCTCTGAGCCTCTCACAGTTATACCTAACAGCTCCCAGTAGCCACAGGCTTGCTGCTGCTTTTGTGCTCTGTTCCCCTTCTCACAGACTGACCATGACCAGAGCCTTCATCCTGCCTTTCTTCCCCTTGTCCCCATTCCTGCCCCAGCTACCTCCTCGGAGCTACATCTCTTCCTCTTTCCTTCCAGTGCCTCCTCAGGAATTTGTGCGCTTCCTAAACTGAGAACTCGTGCAAAAGGAAGACTGTGGCTGGAGAACAAAATAATACTCAGGAAAATATTGGATGATCGTTTGGGATAAAGAGTGCAAAGTTCATCGTAGGAACTGCCAACAGTGCTACAAGTCAAAACAAAGCACGTTCATTAAAAACAATGACTGCATCATCATGGCTTTTTACACTATCTCTTCCTTTGCAGGAGGTTGTCTGGGATGTACAAGCCAAGAAACCAGTTATTCTGCAATGTTCTTTCTCTATGATATCACCCCCTTCCCTCCAGGCTTTAGGAGTTGGATGGTGCACAGGGAAGCTGTAAAGTTGGGAGAAAAGTTGTCCCTAGCCCACAGAGCACAAGTCAAGTCACACCACTGCATGACAGCAATGACAGAGAGAAGAGCAGGAGGAACTGGAGGGACAGATCCCCAGGCTTGCCTGCCGTTGCTGGTCTGATTGCTTTTCTAGCACGCCAGCCAGCTGTTCAACCATAGCCCGCGAGAGTGTCCGGAGACCGCGACCTCAGCAGAGAGTTTGTAGCAGCTGCAGAGAAGTTCAGTCTGTTCTTGCCTGGAACATGATTTAGAGCCATATTTTACCAATGCCCCTTCACGCTGAGGGCTGAGTTCACAGCGTTAAGGCCCTGACTGAGCTGAGCTCTGTGAAGCCCTGCCTAAGCAGGTACGGCCTGCAGTCTGGTGGCCTGGCCCTCTGCTAGAGACCACCACTACTATACTTTGTCTCCGTTGCTTTTGTGAAAAGCCTACCGTTTTAGCTTAAAATCAGCTATTCCTTGCTGAATCTTTTTGTTCATTCTTTAATCCTAACTGCTGGATTGAGGCATGTCTTGGAGAAACTCAGAGTATGCCCATCACCAAGTTGCCACATTATCTTGTATGCCACTGGTGCTCTTTTGACTCTGAAAGTAAACAGTGTTTAACCTACATCCCTAAGGCCACTTATCACACTTATCACATATGCCTGCCCTTTTCTCTGGGCTTTTTCTATTTTGACTGTGTCCTTTCAGAGTTGCCTTTTAGCTTGATTGGATTGAATTCAGTCCTAAGGAAGAGAAAGTAATTATGCTGGTCAAATCTAGTGATTTTTTTCCCTCTGTTTACACTTTTGCATAGAGGTCTAGAAGTCACTCAGCCTCACCCAGGAGTAAATTGCATCCTTCTTTCCTTCCTTACTGCTGGTGGATAGTACATCCGTGCTAACACCAGGAGCTCTGATAGAGAGGTTACAGCTAATTCACACACCATCAATCCATCAATCTGTATGTACAAGTAGTTCAAATGATTTCTTCCAATGTTCATTTTCTTGCACATTGACTTCACTAAACTTCATCTTGTTATTCAGTCACACAGGTTTTATTAGCTCCTCCTAAAATTCCTTACTTTGTTGCTTGGTTTATATTAACTTAAATAATTGTGTATCGTCAGCAAATTTCAGCACCTTGTTATTCATCCCATTTCCCTTATCATTAAATATGAGTGGTGAGCAAATAATGGAGGAAATTATTCATGAATATTCATTTGAATATAAAAGCAAATTCCATTTTGACAGCAGTCACGACTATTCCTTGTTCACTTTCTGCGAACAGTTGAAAGCTAAAGATTTACCAGTATAAAAGTATGCACAAAATTCACCTTTTACTTCACATACAAATAGTATACAAATATTCCCGAACAAAATTCAACTTGTGTGTTTACCTGCCAGTCTTCCATTTCAGAGAGGGATATATCTGTATATGGGGGTAGAGTCTCAGAAAGTAAGTGTATGTTTTAGGAGGTCTTTGCCTTTCTCCTGCACATCCAACACAAGCTGGGTAGGGAGACAACTACATTTCTGACCTGTCACATTCACCATCTGCATCAGGTTCCACCCAATGCCAAGCAAAGGCTCCTAGTCCTCACCAGCCGTTGTTGCTTGACTTCTGAGTAATCCTGTATATCCAGCTATACTGGATTATAAATTAGCTCTATTTAATCTATACTGTCACTCTGTTCAGTCCCATCCAATACAGGATTATGACTCTTAGCATGCTTGGCTGTACAGATGCTACCTGAGTCACCCAGTCTTAATACAGCGACCAATTGCTTAGTCGGTTCTCTCCTCGCAGTGCATGGTTGCATGAAACCTTATGTAGGCAACTAGACTTCAAAGGGTCCTGGTAATCTTACACATTTCAGGTAGCAAAGAGCCTCCCTCACTCATGCAGCAGAGGTTATACTGCTTAACATTCACAGAGCTTCTGTTTCAATGTGACCCTCTGTATTATAAAACAAAATCATGAGATATGTCATAAATCAAGGTCCAAAAGATTATAATGACAATTAAGAACTGGTGCAGGCTTCTACCACTTATGTTATGCATCACACAGTGGCCATAACCTAGATCAAGGTTATCTTTGAAATCCAGGTAAGCACTAGAAAGAGAAAACAGAAAAGTAAAACTATGAATTAGAAAGAGAATTGGATAACTGTGACACAATATGTGGGAAATACTGCTACAGCAGAGAGATTAAACAGGTTTAATTTTTGTACACCTAAAGATGTTGTATGGAGATACCTGCTTAACAGTTTGATATGATTACCGCTAACCTTTATTCCTTATTACTTTTAAATAAGTAAAAAACACTTTAAAGTGTTAAGGATATATATAGGGTCAAGAAGTGTCTTCAGTCCCTTCAGTCAGTTCAAATCTAGGCTCCATATAAAGCTCTGCCTGAACGTGGTGTCAAAGTTCACACCCACACACACATATACACACGCACGGACACAAAAGACTGTCCTTTTGGGTGATCAACCTACATTGCGTTCAGGTCTGTTCTACACATTAGGATAATGACCAAAACAGAATGGAAAATAGTCTGTAAGGCTCAAAATCATCAATAAATACGTATTTGTCAGGTTATGTGATCACTCAGGTATGCCACAGCAGTTACTGGATGCATTTCCTGCCTGCAACTCTCAAGCTGAAGTTAGAGTTGTGTTTATGCATGGCTATGGATTTGCTTTTGAAATATAATGAATTTACTCACATACAGACTGAGCTGGCTCCACTAAAGATTTCACTTAATAATTCAGATGTTTTTAGATGAACTATTTTAAATATTTCCAATAAATGGTGCTGCTATAGGTATGTGACATAATCAGTGCTGAGTATACCGTATGATACAGCTTTCTTCATAAGGCTGCAGGAAAGGAGACGTGCAGATATTCATATGCAACTTCCTTTATAGAACTGACTGCATTTAGAGTGAAAGGAAATTAAAACAGGATTCCATTGTTTAGATGAGAAAGTGCAAAAGTTCATGCCTAAATTAATACAAATCCGATTCTGACCTTCAGACAAAGCACTTAGGAGCTTTTCAGTAATGCTATCATATTTACTTGGTGCTTATGCCTAGTGCACATTTTTAATTACCTAGTGAATATAATAATTACTAACTCATTGTTTCATAAGTATATGCATTATATAATATATGCATTACATACTGTTATAACCTTTAACCTCGGCACTGTTGATTTAAATCAAGTGATGAGATGATATGCAGGGTTTCAGATCACAAACAGCTTGCCCACAGCGTTACCGACCTGATTTGGGCACACGCATGGATGTGTGCGAGAAGCTCCATTGTGTTGCAGGGAACTGCAGGGACATGTAAAATTCACATGTAAATTTGCTCTTCCATATTTCATATTGTTTGCCAATCTCCATTCTTTAAAATTCTCCCCTAGGTATCTCAAATTATCTTTTATTTCAGTATTTTCAAAGCCTCCCTATCAAGAAGAGGGTTTCCTTGGAGATTTTGAGAAGATTTTGAGCTCACTGAAGTCAAGGGAACGATGCTGCTTTATGCAAGCTGAGGATCTAGTTTGATAGTCTCATCTTTGTGAATACAGAGTAGAATGAATTTATTCAAACTTATGAAAGCCACAGGAATAACTTTGAACAATTCTGTTGTATCCCCTCTGCGTTTGCAAGAGGGTAATTTAGCAGACTGAAATTAATTTTTCTTCCCTGATTATGTTTTCAACAGACACTGGAAAGGTTGATGAGCACGATATGGTTTTAAATGATGTGCCTTGTTTATGCTTTTTTCTTTATGATCCATTACTATAGTATTTGAGTGGAACCATATGATTATAGTCTTAAGTTGTCATGCAAATGGACTCATTTTGTTCCATTTCCCATTCTCCTTACTGTCCTTGTCAATGCGATGGATAAATCTTGCTCTGTGTTCTGTTCCTTGTAGACTTGTAAGGCTGTCATCAGAGTGGATTAATCTTCTGCCTGTGTTATCACAAAATTCTCTGTCCTAACAATGACTTATCGCTGAATTTAAAGCCTGATATACTTTATACTAAATCTGCAGCCTTAGTCCTGCAACAAAAATTGTAATGAGAGCTAAAAATGGTACAAAACTAATCCATTCTTATCATAGTCTTTGAATTGTAATTTCATGGCTTTCCTTGAATACAGCATTTTACTGAACAATACCAAGAGCGAACATTGTAGAATAACACACTTGAAATTTCAATTTTAAATGTCACCCTAAGTAAACTTCCAAATAGTTTAATTAAGTGACCATTACTATAGTGCAGATTATTGCCAGCACAAATGCTGTACAAGCACTTCCTTCAATAAAAGCTGGGGTGTGGACAAACTATTACTTGACAGGATATAAAAACAACATTACAAATAATGATAATGGTGGGACTTAGATCTAGAATAATAGAAATTTTAGTGTTACAGCTTCCACATCTAATCCCTTAACTCTCCCCTTCATGCTTTGCTGTTGCATGTTTTTTAACTTGATTGTTATGCACACTTGTAATTTATTCTTTTCTCAGGGTTCTCAGATTGTTCTACATTACGGGAAAAAGATGCTTTAAGCATTTCATTAAAATACAATTTTATGTGTGTACCGAAGATGCTAAATGAAATGAAAAATATTTAGTATTTTTTGCTTTCCAATGTAATGTATAAAAGACCAGAAGAAGCTGATTTGAGCTACAGCAGAATTAAATAAGTGTTCTAAACTTTAAGCTATCCTGACATTTTATTATCACACTAGGCTTGTCTACATGGTGGCTCTACAAGGAGCAAAAGCAGCCAATACCCTGACTAGACTATGTCAAACTGAGGTTGTGCTTCCACACTATTTCCATATGCTGATCTACAGAAATTCCCATGTTAACCATTTCATTTACAGGTTCTGTTTGCTGACTTAATAGTTGGCAATTTTGCCTAGGAAGACAGCACAAACTTCTGCATGTTGGCCCTGTGATTTTTCTCACAGGGTTTTATGGGATGCCTCCTCGCGCTGGCAGGAGGCCTGAGCCTTGTGGTATTAAACTGCTGGGATTCTTCTCCCATAACTCATCTGTGGTTTGCCAGTTCCATTTCTAAACTGCCGTGAGAGCAGCCTGGAAGACACACTGCTCACTTACAGCAGTCTTTAATATAAACAAGATAATGCCTCGTATTGGCACTCTTGCAGTCAGACGGATCTGGCTTTGTAGCTTTGGAGGAGCAGCATTATGGCTTCAGGAGAAGGAAATCTGGAGGATGAAGTAAAAAGCAGGTTTTTTACCCCTTGGAGGGATTTCTCTGCAAATGCTTTCACAAAGTGAAATGTTGCCTCTTTACTTGGCAAGCTACAAGTGCCTGGTCGGTTACATTCTGAGGAAGAAAGGCGGTATTGTAGAATTTTAGGAGGGAGAAGGTAATGATCCTGCTAAGCTGTTTGCATTCATATGAAATGGCAGAACACCACGTGAAAGTCCTCTTCATCCCCCAAAGTAAAGGGGTAGGAGAGACACCCCTGTTGCCTACAATGTTGAAGGAAGAAAAACCTGAAAGGCAGCAGCAACAGGCAGGGAGCATCCCAAGTAGGTCAAATGTTCCCTACAGACGTTAGGCAAATTCAGCTAGGACTGGAGGACACAGTGCTGCCAGTGAAGGAGAGATGAGTGTCTCAGAAATGGGAGGAACACCTTGTTACAGGGAAAATGCTAAGGATAAAACCTGTCTTGAAACAAGCATACTAAAATCACTTGCCTTAAGTTCTCCTTTATGACATCCATACTCTCAGATCCCACTTTGCAGCCACAGTTCTGCAAAGTTTTAAAAATTAATCAAATTTGTCAAGAATTGTTCCTCATCCAAGCATTAGCTCATTATTACCCACATCTGTACCTTTGGGGTTGCGTTTTCATATCTGAGATTAAAAAGATTTTGTTTAAATCAAGGCAGAAATCTTGGGGGCAGGCTGCCCTGTAGAACAGGATATTGCAGGGAAATCTGACAGTCTAGTTTTAAGCTTGTGATGTTGCCCCTATTTCATACTGGACATACTGGAAAGAATGGCAGATATGTGCTGAGCGATGAGAGGAATGTGCCTGGTGCCCCCAAGAAGCTGGCAGTAAATGTCACGCAGTGCTTTAGCCCCTGGTGCTCCCCCTGTGCATGGAAATACAGCTCTGTACAGGGACACAATGTCCATTCCCAGCTTTTGCAAGCGCCACAGCACAGTTTCAGGAATGACTGTGCATGAAGAGTTCCTGCCTGTTCGCTATGTCATATAATTTATGATCACTGTTAAAAATCTCATCCTGGTTAGACCCTAACATGCAGAAAGGATTTTTTTTTTCTCTTTTCCTCCCCTTATGGTACCTTGAGAGCATGTTAGATTTTTGGACACCCATTGGGTTATTTAGAGCAATTTGTGAGAAACTTTCCACCATACCATATGCATGTGTTGGTAGACCTGCTTGCCAATGTACTCTCCATTTCCCAAGAAGATGGGCAGGTGCTGGGAGCACTGACAGAGACTTGTTTTTGTCCTATCTTCATCGTTATCACTGAGTATTTTTCCTTTGACTTGGCACTGGGAGTAGGAGCAGGAATTACCATCTCAGTTTTGTTTACTCCAACAGCATCTTGTAGACGTTTGCATTTGTGACACTCCTCCAGATGGGACTAAGCATGCAGCTCTTTGAGTCCCAGAGCTCTACAGATGTCCAGATGGAAGACTAGGGAGAGCAGCAATCAGTGTGTAATTGGATAAGTGATAGACCTGCTGCAAAACAGCATTACCTCAGTCTTAAGGAGGATTAATTACCAAAAATCTAAAATGCCAATTAATTCACTTTAAAAAGTTGTGTGTGGTTTCAAGGTACTTTGAGTCAAAGATGCTAGAGTTAATTCAACATAATGTGCCTACATAAATAAACAAGTGTTGCAAGATATTAGGCACTTTATATATCACAAGAATGGAAATGTCTGAGCTCTTTTTTTGTAAAAGGGTGTTTTCAAGGAAGAAACTGATTTCCCTCCCCCTCTGCCATCAGATATAGGCTTCCTAAGCAGACCGTAGCCTCTAGTTTTGGCTCACATACAGCACCCATTGCTGAATACTGCATGTGAATTTTGATATCAAAATGCTGATAAAATACAGCTGATTTCTCAGCTTAGGCTGACAAGATTTGTTCATGCTTAAAAAAAATAACATCTCAAGTGACAAGCCCTCAAGATTTCAAAGGAAGCCTGGGAGAGTTGTGTTCAGTCAGAAGGTAACAGAGATGCTCTTCCTGACACGTCGTTGCAGTCTCAATGGAGCAAGAGAGAAACTGAGGAGGGGGAAAGTACTATTCCTCATGAAAACATGAAACATGAACATGAAAACTTTCTTTGCAAGTGCTAATTGGAATGCAAACCTCTGCATCATTAAAAAACCTTAATTATGAATAGAGCACTGGAGTTTAGTTGATTAAATATGTCACTTCCTAAAAAAGCTGGAGATACGGGCTCTGATGTGCTTGACTCTCAAACAGTTTTATTAATATGACGTTGACGCTTCATCTTGCTTCAGAAATGCAGGCCCAACACATGGCATATTTTTACACCTACATGGATTTCCTAGGAAAGGCCCTCAGAAAGGTTACCAGCTCAGAAGGTGAGCCAGACCGTGCACCAGCAGTGCAGCATCAGCTGAACTGCAGAGGCAGCAAACAACAACATGATGGAACTAGCAACACCTGAATATCCTTGTAGCACAGAGGAGCTACATTACTCCATGAAAAATAAGTATAATAAAACTTATAATAGAAGTAAACCATAAACTTATGGAATAGGAGAAAATCAAGGAGAATGAAAAAAAAAGTTACCTTAGGCTATATGTCAATTTAATGTCATTGCCAAATAAGTTTTATTGCTAATATAATGATATTTTTCCAAATTTTATGCTGTAGGAAGCTAAGAAGTTTATGAATCATGCTCTGAATTACCTACTCACCTTTGGATGTGTCTGGATGTATGTGCATAGAGAGAACATTGGCCCATCTGTATAATACTTATCTGTATGCAACATGACAGCTTCCCCCACAGCTGTTTTCTCATTATAACCCAACCGGATTATTTTCAAAAATCATATCCAGTAAGTCACTGTACAGATGTTCACCTTCACCCTGTGAATCCTCTTCCTTATCCCTCAGAGCAAATATCTTTTTCTCAAATCCAGGACCAACATATTTATTAGAACATGAACAGGATTTTTTCAAAATTATGGAAATTTAATGGAAAAGCCAGCAAAATCCTTACTACCCAAAGCCAACTATAAAATATGGGAATGAAGTGTCATTACAAAATTATGGCATAAATTAAAGCTGAAGTAGGGTGAAATTGTTAATCTTCCCCCAAGAAAAATAAGAAAAAAGAAAAGAATAAGAAAAATAGGAAAAAAAAAAAAAGAGAGACTTCATGATCCTGTAATCCAAAATAAAAAAACCAGGTATATAATGCAGTACATGGTATCAGGTAGATTCATTAATACGGTGGCCATATGACTTATGTTTTATTACCAGAATAATATTTAATATATTATGCTTGCATGTTTTGCTTACATGGTCTCACATTATCTCAGAGATTTATTCTTTAAAGAAAAGAATATGAAAAGAGGAAATAAAAAAGGTAAATCAATAGGTTTATGTTTGTGCTCTGTGCATAACCACATGAAGCGTTTTTGATTTTCCATCAATTCCAAAAAGCTTGAAACACTTCCAAAAACTTGGGTCAAAACGAGAAAGCATAATCTGTTTGAATACCAAATGTATCATTTTAAAAATTAAAATAGTAAAAGAAAAAAGATCTTCATGTAGAAAAGCTCTTTCAGTTTCAAATGCTGAAATATCAAGATATTGCATCAAAGCAAAAGACTTTGACTTCTGTCTCAATTTTTCTTTTCTATCCGTCTCTTCTATACATAGGCCAATGAAATAGAAACAGAATGAATTGAAAGGGAAAAATTCTTTGCCACCAAATTATTGTTTTCAACAGACTTTGAACTACCTCTGGCTTTCTCATGGAGAGGAGATGAGTCTATTAATAAGTTTTTCAACAATATTTTTCATGTTTTTCAAGAATGATTAAGATGATTGTGCCAGCATCAACATATTTGACAGCTCATGGAGAGATAACTTGCTGACATTAAGGCTGTTGGCTAATAACAATTTACTTTGCAGTGAATCCCCCTCAGGGGAGGAATAAGAAACTTATGTTTTGAGATATGACGTTAAAGGTAAGCAATTCATTAGGACACTCATTCCCCAGGGCTGTCTGGGGGCTGGGAAGGTCCTGGGACCTTGAGGTGCTCCAGCCCCAGGGCTGCTTCTAGCCAGGTTTCATGGGCAAAGCCACCGAAGCCGGCACGTCTCAACGTGCTTAATGGAGCCACTCACAGCAATTAGGGGGACCTGCATTTGGGGAACATCGAGTTGGTGGCAAACCTCCCTGCCCACCCCTCTCCTCCAGGCACTTGCTTTTGGCCATGGCTAGACTAAATTGCCCTGCTCTGTTTGGGTGAATTTGCACCTGAAACTTGTACAGTGTGGGTTTCCTCAAAATGTCATAACAGACGACTTCAGGGCTTGAAGCATTCCAGTGGAGGAGCAGAGAGTATAAATATTGCTATTTAATTAACATTATACAATATGTTTCCTATATGAGCTGACATAACTGTCTATATTTCAAGAGATAGGTTTATACAGTGATGGTTGGAAACTAGCAGATTTACTGCACATAATCATAAATAAACTTTCCCAAACCAACATAGGTAACACAAACAAACGGTTATGTCTGTTGTCTGAAATACAGCAAAAAGCAAAGTTGTGGCAGGTGTGACACCTGATAGCTAAATTGAAATTTATAGAATGCATATGGCAGAATTTCATTTTTCTTTTTCATTTAGTGATCAAAAACTAGATGACAGACAGTGTAAAATGAAAACAGATGAAATGAATTTCCACATGGGTCCTGCCAAGTTTCATTTTCTCCACAAGTTCTTGGAAAGCCCAGAATCTATTCCCATGTGCATGGCTAGAATTTGCAGATTCTGCAATTTACCTCTTCATTCTGCCATCTGACAGCCTGCCAGGTCCTGTGTGTTACAGAGCCATTGCGAAGACAAGCCTGTTTATTATGGTACCAAGTATATATATACGTTCTATATATATATATATGTGGTATAAATAAAATATAATTTATATACATATATATATACGCTTACATATTAGTTATAAAACTTTTTAAAGTCATTATAATGCTTTTTCTAATGAAAGCAGAAAGACTGGATAATAAATGAAGTGTAATGGAAATTTGATATGGGTTTTTTAAATGTGCTGAGGTAAAAGGTGAATCTAGTTAACTAAGCAACAGATCCTTGTACTTGTCCGATATGAAACAAGATTCTCTGCGGAATAAGTTTCAGACGGGCATGGAGAATTTATTTTTAATCAGCTTTAAAATACAGTCTATAATAAGCATGCCCTTAGGCAGTTATTCTGTGCATGCCATCATAAAAAGAAAAAAAAAGCTTACAACAGGGCTTAAGAAAAATGGCCATCTGAACACCAGTATTTTTCAATCTGTGCTTGTCTTTGCCCCCATTGAGGATTTCTGCATCATCTTTTCATCAGGAGGGGCTAACAAAACCACTCAGTGGGTACCATATGCTGGGATTCCCAAAAGTCGATGTAGGGTACATGAAGACAGTTTTTAAAGGCTAGTGGGTGGAACATTAAAAATCCAGGCTGTATTAACTATGCATAATCTGACCAACTCCACAGTTCAGATGTGTAAAATGCAGTAGATGTAATGGTTTATTTCACAATAAGGCAAAGTCACCTTAAAGCCTGAAGGTGGATTCTTTTGGGAAGTTTTTTTGCAAATAAAAATAACATGTCTTCTCATAACAGGAAAATACACTTATGAAAGAAAACAAAAGGCCAGCAATATTATGGGCTAAATGAAGGGAATTAAGCTTAGGGGGGAAAAGTTCAGATTTTATGCCTTTGGCATAAAGTGTAAGAAAATTATCAGATTGTTTCATTTTCAGAGCATCATGTAATTCGATTTTTCCAGTTTTGTAATTATGACATACCAACTCCAAAAGGGTCTTGTTGCAGACAAGGCAACTCACCTAGCAGTAACATTATTTTGGTTAAAGCTTTATATACACCTTTTATACTGCTAACAGGCCCTAGTGCTAGAAAAAAAAAAGTGCCTTTTATAGCATTCTTACACACTGAAGTTACTCCACTAAAGTGAAGGCGACCAGTCCGGGAAAAATATAAAGTGCAAAACAGTGACACATGTGACAGACTAACCAGGAAAGATGAAAGATGAGTATTTGTGCTTTGGCTGGGGAGCTGGAAACCTGAAGAACAGAGCGATCCGGGGACATGCCAAGGTTATGCAGGAAGTCTTTAGCGAGGCAGGATCTAAAACGCACATCTTGGGAGTCCTAGAGGGCACAATATCCTCTCTGTCTAATGCAGTGCAATCTTCCAAAACAATTACAGCCTACAGCATACACAGTATCCTTGAAAACAATTAGCATGTAGTTTGTATACGACTCTTCGCGCAATTATCCTCTCTGTACACTTGCATGACATCAATAATAAATAAATAGCTAGGCAAGAGGAATCAACAATGGACAGGAAATACTAAAACGGGAAATCCTCCATCAAAAACTGTCAGAGAATGAAAGCAGACATTCCTACTGTCTTCGCTACCATCTTCTCACCAGATGAGGCAAAAGAATCAAAATGTAAGTCTACTCAGAAATGATCTCAGTTCCTGTATAAATATGTACAGCATGCCACGAATTGGATATACTCTGTAAGTTTTGCCATAGGGATATTACATTTCACAACTTCTTTATTAATTACTTTAAGACCTATTGAAGTTAGTTGCTGTTAAAACTTTTGTTCTGATGTAGTCACACACACTTTTCATTATTTAGCATTTTAACGTTGCAGATTTTGTATTCGAAAATTTCAACTAAAATATTAAACCCCTTTTTCTTCAAAACAGAACCGTTAGGTATAGAAACGATTTGCATAAAGCATCTTAAAACAAAGAGATATCATAAAAAAAGCCCTAACACATCTGAAGTACATGCTAGTAGTCAAGAACTGAGGGAAGAAAATGATATGCTTGAAAATATAATGAAGTCATGTGTGCTGTAGTAGTAAAGAAAGAAAATGAAAAAGAGAATTTTCAGAAATGTCCAGGAGAAAAGAAAAACAAAAGATAAAGTGAGATCTCTGAATAATAGAGGAGAGAAACAATCACCAAGGACTTGAACATGGCAAAATTCCTATATAAATTCTTCAGCCTTTCAACAGGAAAGTATTGGGAACACAGATGTACTGGGAGCAACAATGAAAAATGTAAAACTAAGCTACAGTAAGGAGTGTGTAAACATACTTTAGAAAAGTTAACAAAAGAAATCTGCAGGATCTGAAAGGCTGCGTCACTGGGGCCCGAGGAACTGGCTAAGGAACTAGCAGAGACGTCAGCAGAAAAAGCTGACAGGTTTTGCAGCCCGGGCTCTGGTATCCAAATGTTGAACAAAATGTAGCGCTCCGGTTTAAATGGAGAGGGAAGGATGAGTGACCTGGACACTTAAACTTCTAACCTGGCTTTTGTTCCAGGTGAGGAACTCGAAAGGATCACACAGAAATTAATTTATGAGAACTGATGGAGTGGAAAGCAGCTCACCAGGGCTGGCCTGGGCTTGCTGAGCTCAGGCTACCATTACTGATCGTCTTTGGGTTTTTTTCACATATTAAATTGGGCAAAAAAGGATGAAGCAAAATTAATCTGGACTTCAGCAAGATGTTTTGATCTAGCTGCAATCAGCAGAGTCACTGGGATAATGGAGATGAATTGTTGGCCCAAGATGATGATATGGTGGATGGTGATTAGTTTTCAGACAGAGTATTATCAGGCTGAGTCATGGTTCAGCTCAGCCAACATTGTACAACATAATCTCTAATGATTTTAAGGCAGTGATTAATTTGATCCTGATCAAATCTGCTGGAAGCAGCAATAAATAATTATTTCTTAAGAGCTGATGTTATATATATTAAATGATTCTGAGGAGGGCTGGGTCTCGACTGGGCAGCCATATGTCTCTTATGTCAAGAAATGGTGATGAGTCACAACTTCTAAATTAATTTTTAAGTATTATTTAGAAAATGATTATAAAGATAGTGATGAAGCAAAAACAGTGCATAAAATACAGGAGGAATACACATAGTAAGTCTATTGGAAAAAAAAAAAGTATTGTCCTGGAATAAGTACATAGGGACACTTTTTTTTTTTTTTCCCCCCTCTCTGTGCCTATTGTACAGTAATCTCTACCTATGCAAACTGAATACAAAAAGCTACCAAACAGGAGTGTTTGCAGTTTCTCACCACTTCTAGAAGTGTGACAAACTGCTTAGAAAAACAGGGTGCGAGCATCAGATCAATAACATTCCTGATCAAGAGAAAAGCTTCAAAGCAATTCTAAATTGCCTCAGTTATATTTAGAATAGCATGAACTGTGCATTGTATGGGGAATTCATGGATTTTTTTTTTTTTGTAAATTACATAGGAAAAAGTGCTTCAAGAAATGAAAATTCAACCTGAAATGCAGATTTCCCTAATCTAAGTACAATTCAGCCTTGCCTCTCTACACCGAGCTCTCCAACTCTTCCTTCTTGTAGCACCTTTCCACACAGCCCTAAGTTAATCCTCCTTTACATTGCCCAAGTTGGGATTTTAAAAAGTCCAAAGTGCATAACCACTTGGGGTGTCAAAAAACCTCATTTGTTCTGGTCTGGAGGAAAGGTTTAACGTTTCCTCTTGCAGTACCCTGATGTTTTCATTGCTGCTGTATTTTCCAGGTGCTTCTACCTGGGTGGGGAATGGCCTTCGGGTCTATTGGTCTTCATCAGCCACTGTTCTGGTGGTTTGTTTGGTGGCATCCCTTGGAACAGAAGATAATGGCTCACGGGGTCACTGATCACTGTATGAATGCTCTGAACCTGCCTTACAATCTTACAGCTCAATTGGTTTGACAGGGAATACAACCTTCCAAAAACACAAATACCGGCAGTAGCAAAATCATGCTGATTAGCCTCAACAGAAACCAATTGTTCTGGTTTCAGTCCAGATCTGCTGAAACTGGAATATTTGTTTTTGTTATTGTCTTATGTTGCCTTGATTTTACCTCTGAATATATAGAATTTTATATTCCCATCCTCTAACAGGGTGTGTTTTTACTTTTTCCTGTCTCCTCTGCCTGGCAGGAAACCACACCATCCTCTCTGTATTTAGTGCAAAAAGAGATTAAAGGGCAAACACTGCAGCTTTGGCTAATCTTTTGCCAAGACTTATATTCTCAGAGGTTGCTACTTGACAGTAGGTAATATTTCTAGAGTAGTTCTCTCTGCTTTTTTAGTGTCTTTTCTCCAGGAAAGTGAAGAATAACAACATTTGCTTTTGGAGTATCTGCCATCCTGACAGCAGAAGAGAAAGAAACCAAGCTGGCCTTATTTTAGCAAATTAGCCATATGCCTGACATCAGTGGGAGATGTGCCCCATTGAGAGAAAAGAATAGCCCCTCGTTTTACATAGATCTTTGCCGGGTTACTGCCTTGGCTTCTGCTGCACACAGAACTTTTTATGGTCTCTCACAGGTTTTTCTGAACTTTTCGTATGCTTGCTCTGATAAATACCAGGGCAGCTGAGAAAAAAGAATAAACACCAATTTAGCCCTACCTAAATAGAAAGAAACTGTATTATATAATGATACATTATAATATAAGGTTAAAATATGGAATAACATAATATCACAGCAGAGTATTTTATAGTACATTTCTTAGTTGATATTCTCCAAAACAGGATGATGTTCCACATTTCTCCACCCAGTTTGAAGACAGAAACATCTCCTCCTCCTGCCTTGAAACCAGGAGCCCATAGATTCTGATCCCAGGAGCACTCATGCACATGTTCAGCCTCTCCACCTAATAGTAATCACTCATTTCCACTGGCCTCAGCGCCTACTTAAAGCTCACTATAAGTCCAAAGAATTCACAAGGCCAGAAATATGAGTCAAGGTTTACATGGAGAGAACCAAGGTCCAGAGGGATTCAGGGAGTTGCCAGGAAGTGACTATATATCAGAAATAAAATTGAATTCAGACCTCCGAGACGCAGCCATCCAACTAAATCACAAGAGTACATTTCCTCTTCTTAAGCATCAGATAAAAAGTGAGACTGAAGAAATATTTAATTGCAATTTGTTTTGAAACATTTTTCCTCCATTTTGGGCCAGATTATGCCAGATTTGAAAAGTAATATATTTTCCTATGTAGAAACCTATCAGATTCAGAAGGCTAAATGCCCATATAAAGTACCAGTGGCAGACTGATTTTTTTTTCTCCCTCCAAAACAATCCCTAAAATAATCTCTTTTTTATCATTTATATCTCTGCTAGAGTACAGTTTGAAACAGAAACAATCCCTAAAATAATCTCTTTTTTTTTTATCATTTATATCTCTGCTAGACTACAGTTTGAAACACCCATAACTGTTTTTATCTAGTTGGTATCACAATGTAACTACAACTTTATTACTATATCTTTTGTTTTCTGGGTTCTTGATTTCAAGGGGTTGATCAAAATTAATGTGGTCTCCCTACCCAATGGCATTTATTTTGGTTATAAGATTAGAAATGTAAATTTGCAATAAAAGAAGAAAATAGGAAGCTGTTTTTAATGAATATTTTACACATGACTAATTAACAGAATCCCCTACAGGAATACGGAAGTAATAAGGAATTGACTGAAAATAAATTAAAAATTAATAAAGGGGTCTCCAAACAACTTTGTTTACGAGCATTACCAGTTGCATTCTTAGTTATGAATATTTCAAGCTGCTTTGCTATTCAGGATGTTTTATTCTTAGAGTGTTCATAATTTTAGAGGTGATTAGACAAAAGAAAAAAAAAAAAAGGAACAACACAAAACAAAATGTCTTGAAATGATAAAACCTACCTGGGGAAAACTTGCTAATGTACAAATAATAGCTTAATATCCACTGTTTTTGTCTAATAATACCTGCAATATGATGTTCCTCTTAATCTTCAGCCTCTAAATGGAGTGAACAGAAATACTCACTACTTCGATTCATTGAGAAAAAATGAGAAATTTTGGCTTGAGAAAGGAAAATTGCAGCCACTCAGCTGAGTATAACCATTGTTAGCTGAACCCTGAAAGAGGCTTTGGGCCATGCATGGATGGGTGCAGCAGACAGAGCAGCCAGGGTGGCTGCAGTGACAGAGCTTCAGCGCCAGTAAGTCAAGTACAAAACCTGCCCAAACATACAGTGCTGATGGCAGAAAATGCGCCTATTACCTGCTTAGCTATTTTTTTCCCCATCTTCTTTGGTATATCCATACCTCAAACTGTATTGAAAGACAACGGGACATTTTTTTTTTCCCCCTTGTTCAGACCACATCTTCGTTTATATCCCCCTGGCCCAACTGTTGAAGACTGTTGGGGAAACAAGCCACGTGAATTCCAGATGTTCCCATATGCCTCTAAAATATGTTTGCTTGAAAGACTGTTAGCAAAATAAGGTGAAGTGATGAGAACTCAGTGGTAGTGCCTCAGCTGTTGAAAAAATGTCCTCAGAGAACTTAGGCTAAATCAGCCAGCAACTTCAGCTGCGAAAGATCAGAACCATAAGCACAAGAAATAGGAAAGAGAAGGAAACAGAAGATCTCCCGTTGTTATTAATTATCAGTCCACTTCATTGCTAGATGGCCTGACTGCAGAGGGTCATCTAGCTGTCCTAATGCTGAAGATAGTTTACAACAAAAGTAAAGTAAAATAATTGGGATGAAATCAGTTCTTTTTCTCTCACTTTTAAGGATTGAAATCTCTTCTCTGGTCATATGCTAGTACTGAGAGCTGAGCTCCAAGAAAGCAACACATATGATGATAATGATGATTACTTTCAAGTAATGACTCTTTCTGAAGTTATCAAATATTTTCAGAAAAAATACTTGGGGACATATCTTAAGAAGTAAAGAACCAATACATTTTAGTGTAATCCATGAAGACCACATGAATAAAGTTCCTTTAATGGGAACTTGAAGCTCACTGACTAGAATATAATGACTGCCATAGTATTTGCCTAAACTTATCATCCCCAAGAGCTAGTGGCAGTAAAAACAAAACAAGAAAAAAGAAAAGATGTACAAAATATACATGTCATGTTTGTACATGTTGTCATGTACAAACAAACAAAATCTTAATGTAGGAAATGATAACTCTTCCTATCAGTGCCACTGTTTCTCCGTAAAACAGAGCTAATGCATCTTACCAGCTAAATCCCAGTAAGATGCCTGGGCATGTATCACTCGTTTCTCCTTGCAAGCCAAACAACCATGTATCTCAGTGGGTGCACAGCACTAGTGTTTGATGGCTCTCTTCAAAGGATGTATCTGAGAAAAGGTATATATCATTTCAGCTTCCCCTGCCAAGGTGTGGAGATTAATAGCAGGAGAGGATGCTGCTACCTCTCATGAGAAAATTACCTTGATAGAAAACAAGATTAAAAAAAATACTAAAAAGCAATTCCACCTTCTTTCAATTCACTAATTGCTTTTACACTTTTACTGCCACCTGAGAAGTTTAAGGTATCTTAAATTATGAATTAGCATACAGAGTGTGAGATCCTTCCCAAGGAACAAATCTGCAGATTTGTTAAGAATAAAGAAAACTTTGACTGTCATGGTCAAGAGCAAAACTTGCATTAAAGTTGGTAAGACCCCATTACATTTCAGACACTGCGGTGCTCAGCACATTCCGAGTTTCTGCCCCCCTGCAACTTCTTCATAGCATGAAGAAAATGTATTTCCCTGATCAACAGCATGGACTGATCAGCATGGACTGTTTAAGCTTTCTGACATTAAACAAGAGCTTTCCCGTGTCTCTCGGGATGAATCATGCAGTCATCACAGCCATTTTACCATAAAGGTTAGCCCTTAGGCACGTTCAGATGAAATCTGGGAAGCTCCAAAGCCTCTGGATTGCTATCTGAGCATCACAAACTTCAGATATCACCTGTTTGTAGTTTAAAATAACACTAAGTACACTTGAAAATCCAAGGAATTCACTTCAAGTCTGAAGACAGCAACCAGTCTCTAATCTTTTTCCACTGCTCTCATCTAACAAAGAACCAACTAAAGGTTCAAATAATTTTCACCAGTCTACAAATGCAACGTGTTTCTTAAAAACGTAACCGATTACAATGATTTAACTATCACTAAAAGCTTTTAATTAAAACCTAAAATATATCCTCATTGTAAAAAGAAATTACAATTTCTGAGGTTTTATTGATAAGGCTACTTATTACGGACTTCTGAGCTGATTTGCGTTTTTGAAGATAAGCTCCAGAACAACATTTGTTGGGTATTCATTATAATTCTCCACAGCCTGTAAATCATTTTTTCCTCCCTAATGGAAATATGGAAATATTCATCTTTTTTTTTTAAAGTAGGAAATCACCTTGGGTGTTTCTGACTGGTTCACAAAGACAGAAAGAAAAAATGGTTGAAATTTAAACACGGACAGCTGCCAGTGAAACATTGGGAAGAACTCCAACTACTGGCAAGAACTTTTTATTGAAAGAAATAACACTCATCATCTTGTTGGGAATTAACGCCTGTAGCTGCAGTAGGAGAGGAGCAGTGTGGCGAGAGCTCACCGGGAGCACAGTGTAACCATCAGTATTAATAGGGCCGCGATGCTAGAAGGATCTGCAGGTAGTGAATGAACAGCTGGGGAACAGTTTGATTCACAGATGCTTCAATATCGCTTGAAAGGCCTGTGGTGAAATTCATGGATGTTTTACAAATAACAAATCCATAGCTATTCCAGCTGCGTATAGTCAAGTTGCAAATAACAGTTTGAGGGTGTATGCCAATTTTCCCCAGAGCTATGACATGTTGGACTGGATCACCAGACAGCTCTACAACACCCTGCCCTCAACCGGGGTGGTGGAAGGAAGGGAGGACATGAGGACGGAAGGATGGACGGGTGGTTGTGCAGCCTCTCCTGCCCTCCCTTGTAGCATCCCAGACTATATGAGGTTCACATTTCATGTTAGGGAGGAACTGAATTCAGCTACAGCTTTACACAGTTAACTGTCAGGTTATAAAAGTGGCTAAAATCAAATGTTTCAAACCATCAAAGCAGTGAACTTTTCCTTCATTAAGAGGAAACACCAAACGAAAGATCAAATACAGTTCCTGATTTACACCTCGGGAGGGTCCTTCTTTAAAAACAAAAGAGCAATTTGTATATACTTTCTAAGGTTTTGATGTATAAACTCCTGAGAAGACTTGGCAGAACTTTCTCACAAGAAACAGAGTAGTGAGCCAAAAGCAGACTGGTCAGGTTGTATTCTTTGGTCCAAGAAAACTGAGAACAAAGACAGCAAACAGGGAGAAGTAAATGAAATTCTTGAAGTCTCTCAGGTGTAACTTTCTAAGGTCCCATGACAGATATTACAAGACCAGCCTCTATACTTCTCATTTATAAAATTGGAACAAGTAGGCTATCAATATAACCGCACCTTTGACACATCTAACTTTTTATGCACAGACACCTGACTATTGAAATACACAGAATTTCATACAACTTTTGAAGTAAAGAAGTGTTTAGAATCACTCCACAGAAATAATCTGTGATAGCCATTACAGAAATATTTACAAAACTATAATTGCAATGTTCTCTGGAAGAACTTATTAACTGCTATAAAATGGCATGCAAAACTGGCTTAAAGGAACATATTAACCATACACCAAGCCATACACCGTGGCAGCAACATAATTCCTGATTTAAAAAATAAAAATAAGAAATAGCAGTGATTCGAAAAGCAGAAGTCTGCCCATGTATAAAGAGCTAGAGATTATCAAAAACAGATTGAAAAATGTGTTTAATTGACATTTCTAGCATCTGTTTTATTTTCATCTTCAATTAGGAGCCAAATCCAAAGAAAAGAAATGTTTTGGCTCTGGGCCAGGTTAATTTTTTTTTGGCTTTAGTTCATTTTTATCAAGTGCAATTTTACTCATTTCTATTTATTTATTTATTTTCATAGCACAGTGTTTTTGCAACATATTTTTGTCTTGCGTATGTGGTTGAATTTATATAAGCATTATGCATGAGTATTTCTATTAAAACCTATAGAAATGGCAGGAAACCCTGGCATGCCTTCCCCTTTTTGCTTGCTTCCCCAGAAAGGGTAATTATGGCAATTATTTGGACTCGTTGTCGATCCAAAGCACAGAGTGGCTCGAGTCCTAGCCCAGGCAACACTCAGAAATCATTAGCAGCCTTTTGTTTCCCTCCACCAGTAGAACTCAGTCTACAACAAACCAACCCAAATTTCTAACCTTTAATAGCTTTATCGCTCTGCAGATACTATTTAACCTGACTTCGGCCCCTTCCCCAGACTTTCTACTCATGCGCTGCTACAATCAACAGCAGGTTATTTAGACACGGGAAGTACTTTGTCTTACTCTGGCTGGTTCTATAAAGCTTGGTCTACTTTCAGACATTACTCTTTAAACTTCTGGAGACGCAGTCTGTGCTCCACCACTGAACACAGCTATGGCTGTATGAGAACGTGAAAGACTGTCATTAGAAATGCTACCTACTGTTTGGGGCTTTACAGACCAAAATTCAGGAACCAACAAGCAACCAGTGCATATTATCTAATTACCCATGGGAAGCCTTACTAAACAGGTAGTCTGCTGAACAGATAGCTTAGATATGATCCAGGTAAGATCGGTGTAGGGTTTGTTGCAGAAGCTGAGGGGTTGGGATCACAGAAACAGGATCCCTGTTTGAAAAGAAAAGGTCATAAGCTGTGAGTAGGTGTCAACCAATTTTTGTCTTTAATGAAGGGACTGTGACAAGAATAGAGCTTTAAAATAAAACCAAACATTCGCTGTAGCAGTGAGTTCAAATAAGCTATATTTTATTGCTTATTTTCCTTGTTGCATTACCTGGGGACTGTAATGTAATTTGCTAGTGCCACCTGCCCTATTCAAATACATTAAAATAAGGATTCTTTGCTGTTTTGCAAGGAACATAGCCACTTTGTCCTTTGATCTCAAACTTTTATTAAAAATCATGTTTGGATGTTTGATTTGTTTTTACAATAAGTAGGCAGATTGTTTTGCAGTGGGTTTCCATAATCAGATATTCACTTCTATCATTTGCTTTTAAATAAAGTATAAAGTGTTGGCATGGAGGGAAAGTACAAAGCTATTTTAAAATGAAGCATACTGATTAAAAATGAATAAATATGTTCAAATAATGAATCTGACTATAAAAGAAGCTAATATCTACATTCCAATGCAGGAAATGTCTGAGGAACATAAACGTTTACCTTAAGTTTCTATTTAACTCTTCTGACAGATTTTCTCAGAAGCAGAAAAATAGAAATAATAACATACCTTTTTCATTTTCCCTGTTTTATAGGTATGTATATATTTTATACCAAAGCTATATACTACTGCTGGTGTTCTTTCTGAAAGCTTAACTCTAATTCAAACCTCCACCCAGGAGCCTGGGAAACTGAATTACCTCATCTCGGCATTTTCCACCAACAGTATTTCTGCCTTCACAAAAGCTGAATAAGAGGAATTAAACTGAGATTTCTTTATTAAGGAAGAATGTATGTTGCAGAATGACTTGGGAAATCAATTAAGAAAGTGGCAAGATTCGTTAGGTGAAACCTCCCACTCTGCACTCGGGCGGCTGTCCCAGCCTTTGCCTTCGGGACATCTGGATCCCTGACCCTTCAAACCTCACTCACACCCAGTAACCCCAGGCTGACAGGATTCAAAATCTGGGGAAGTCCATTCCACTGCATATAACTGGAATAGACATGAGATTTCACCAATTTTAATAAAGTCTCTTGCTTTCTGCAGAAATACCAGCACATACCTCCTTCCCTGAGCCAGCTTCTCCCTTCGCTCATCAGCAAGTGGCAACCGGGTTTGAGGTACTTAGTACCTCAAACTTAGAGGTACTTAGAGGTCCTCCCTGAGACCATTCCACCTTTGGTACCAGACCTATTAGCTCCCTTGGAGAAAAAAGTAAGCTCCAAAATTGCTTTCATGAAAGACTCGCAGGGATTCACCTACATGAGCTCAGGGCTAGAGCATGTAGCTTGCTGATCAAGTCCTTTCTTCCACAAGAATAAGACTTTCTTCTTTATTTTCTATATGAGCAGTCCTTGAAACTGCTCCTCTATCTCCTAAAAACTGTATCAGGAAACCATTAGAATGTCATGTGAATTTAACTGGGCATCAAACTGAAAAGGTTACTTCTAAACTCTTACTTTCGCATACGATGGCTTTATGCTCAGATTGACCTACAGCAATAGGGAAGACCCTGAGAAACTGTGTGATGGACCATCTGGAAACTTGCAATCAGCAAAGTTTGTACTCGACTGACCAGCTGAGATGAGAAAAAAAAGATCTGTTTGTACAATTCTGAAAGCCAGGGGGATTATTATTTTGTTTACCTGAAGCAGAATCTAACGTTTCTGCATTTCTCAACACTAGAAAGCTGAATATAACTATTCAGCAAACCATTAAAATAGTGTCCCAAGAATCTGTAGCAAAAGACTCAGACACAAGAAAGACCTAAGCATTTAACTGTAACAAGCATTGCTGAACATATCACAGTAAAAATAACTTGCATTTCACAAAAGTAAGGATTTTTTTTTGCATAAATGTTGCCAATTCTACAGTTACATGGTACCTATATCTACAGTTATAGAGTACATATAAAAGCTGTATTGTTGTCAACATAAATTGTGATGTTGGACACACACAGCAGTCAAGTACAAAATTATCAGAAGAAACAAACAACAACAACAACAACAACAAAAAAAAAACATGTAAAACCTGTATTAATGCTAAGATTGGTTTTCTTGGGCAGTAGTATCCCGTATACAGCACCTTATCAAGCAGAAGTCTCTCCTGACTGGTCAATGGTACATTCAGAGAGGAAGGATAGCAGTAAAATCGAACACTGTAAATACACTGAATGGATTCATTTATAATGGTGTGTTGCTAATGACTCCCAAGTTAAGTTTGGGTTGAGATTTGCATTTAAATCAAAGCTGAAAACCCCTTGTTTCACAGCTTAATGCTTGAGTAGCCTCTAAATTTGGCACAATAAATTTCAGAGGACAATATTCTTTTTTTGTTTTTTTTTTTTTTAGTAGATGTTTACCACATTGTTGTTAAATATTTGCAAAGGAAAGATGCAAAGGAAGGAGCTTTTCTTTTGCCTTCCACTTTCTTGGGTTTTACAGTCCTCAGTTCCAGCAAACTTTACAAACACAGAAGTGTGTATACATGCCACTAAATACCTTCCTTATCATTTATTTGATAACTTACTGTCAACATAGGGAATTTTGAAAATTCTGAATTAAGTATAAACAACTATTTTCTTGAACCAAGCAACTCATTGGAGCTGTACTGACAGGACAGCCTTCATCTAGGCTCTTGTTCTTATGAAGATAATTCTTTTGTCCCTCAAGTTCATCAGTCCTTTTATTTTTGTGTGGAACTGAGTAATTATTATTATTACTGTATTAAAGTTGGCTGTTACAATTATGCATTTTTATCATTGCCTACTTTGATCCATAAAAATGGAGCAATCACAACAGTTGTAGAGAAATAACACTATGTTTTGTTAGAGATGATGCATAGCAAGGTGACAGAATGACCCACAGCTAATCATAAGGACTAGAAAATTGTAAGGTAAAATTGGATACAATCTGAGTCAATTATGCAGTCCATTCATTCCTCCTCTGAAGCTTTTCTTTGCAGACTTGTGACTATTCTAAGAACTCCTTCCCTTACATCCCTTTCTTATTTTAATGGCCAAACTCCCAGGTGCGAGAGACTCCCTAACCAATGGGCTTTTTCACTTTGATACAAGTTGAGTTTCCTTTGTACTAAATCAGAAGAGATTCACCATGATCAAGCCAGGTAAGTTCTGAGAAGCTGAGTTCAAAATGTTGGCTAAATTAGTAAATTTAAGGTTTATGGTGAGGAGGTTTAAGGAAGAGACCAGAGAGGAAGTAAGTCAGAATACTGGATAACTTCACAGCCTATTTACTTCCATTTCACAGCTTGCACTACTCTGTCCAGTGTAGAAAACTCATGCACAAAATAAATATTCTCTGTATGGTCTTCATACAGTATAGCAGGTATTTAGTTTAATGTGTGGTATTACAATTGGGTTAGGAAATAAGTGTGGAATTTCTCTTTGATTAAGCAGAGGTGGATCAGCAAAGGAACGAACTTAGGTCAGAAAGCTTGTGGAAAGACATAATGCAGCTCTTTAAAGTGTAGCAACCAACAAAAATGAAAATAATATTTAAAAAAGGCGTAAAAAAGTTCATGACATCACAGGGAGTGGCAGAAATAGCAGTGAAACTGCTAGTGCAAGAAAGGGCTGCCACATCCTGACCACTGACAATGTGTACGCTGGAGGGGTATTCCTGTGTGTCCATCATCTTTTCTCCAGTTCACCCAGTGTGCTTCTGTTTTTTTTCAATTACATAAAAGCACAAGGAGAGATAAAAGCTAGGTTCAGGAAGTTATGCTGCCCAGATAATGACCCTTTCTTTGTCAAAATTCCTAAATGTGAAATCCCAAAGAGAACAAATTCAGCCTCTCATCTTCTACTTCCCTTCCTCCTTTTCATGCTGCTGTCACTCTCTTTGACACATTCTCCTTCAAACACTCCCTATCAACTCTGATACTTCCCAAGAAGGAGACTCTTTTATGTTCTTCATCATCATGGAAACACCATACATTTCCTCAGGTCAATGAACAACTCTCTCTCTGACCATTCAACCTGACAAATAATTACACTCAGAGTTCAGAAGAAAAGAATGTATCTATGATCAAGATCAAACAACAACAACAAAAAACCCCCATGCTAACAGTGAGGCCCTTTACTTGTTTCAGTGTTACTGGGAATATAGATTATCAATATTAACTAAGCCAAATATTTTTGGCCTTTTAAAATCAAATGGAACTTGTAAGATGTCTATTATCTCTAACCTACAAAGCCTTTGATTTTGCATCATAGCCTGCACTGTTATAACAGGACATAAAGAAGAGCAGCTAAGCCAAACAGAGAGCAAAATGAGTAACAGGTCTAAATTATCCACCTGGGAGCCCTAACTGGCTCTGTAAGAGTCCACTGTGGTGCACTTTATAAAGCCTGTGAGCCCCAGCAACAAGCAAGCGCTGCAGGAAGGGAGGGGAAGGCAGTGACTCTTGCAGAAGAGACAGCTGATACAGTCTAAACAGCATCATGGATAACGGAAGTCATAAATGTTTGACCTAGGACTGCTAAGTAAATATTTTCATGAGAACTTTGCTTAAAATTTTCAATGGAAGCATTTGAAAATTACTATGGCTGCAGCAGTGATTGCCCTGTGGGTCTGCCTTAGAATCATAGAATCATAGAATGCTTAGGGTTGGAAGGGACCTCTAGAGATCATCTAGTCCAACCCCCCTGCATACGCAGGGACACCTAAAGCACGTGGCGCAGGACTGCATCCAAGCGGGTTTTGAAGATCTCCAGAGAAAGAGACTCCACAACCTCTCTGGGCAGCCTGTTCCAGTGCTCTGTCACCCTCACTGTTAAGAAATTTTGCCTTAAGTTCCTATGGAATTTTTGATGTTTCAGTTTCCGGCCATTTCCTCTGGTCCTATCAGTGGCCACCACTGAAAAGAGCCCATCCCCGTCCTCTGCACTCCCTCCCTTGAGGTATTTATATACACTGATTAGATCCCCTCTCAGCCTTCTCTTCTCCAGGCTGAACAGGCCCAGCCCCCTCAGCCTCTCCTCATAGGGCAGATGTTCCAGGCCCCTGATCATCCTTGTAGCCCTGCGCTGGACTCTCTCCAGCAGCTCCACATCCCTCTTGTACTGTGGAGCCCAGAACTGGACACAGTACTCCAGATGCGGCCTCACCAGGGCTGAGTAGAGGGGCAGGATCACCTCCCTCGACCCGCTGGAGCCGCCTTTCTTAATGCACCCCAGGATCCCATTCGCCTTCTTGGCCACGAGGGCACACTGCTGCCTCATGGTCAACTTGTCGTCCACCATGACACCCAGGTCTTTCTCTGCAGAGCTGCTCTCCACAAGGTCGGTCCCCAGCCTGTACTGGTGTCTGGGGTTATTCCTCCCCAGGTGCAGGACCTTGCACTTGGCCTTGTTGAATTGCATGAGGTTTTTCACCGCGCAGTTGTCCAGTCTGTCCAGGTCCCTCTGGATGGCAGCACAGCCCTCTGGGGTATTGGCTACTCCTCCCAGTTTGGGATCATCAGCAAACTTGCTGAGGGAGCACTCTGTGCCTTCATCCAGGTCATTGATGAATAAATTGAACAGGACTGGACCAAGGACTGACCCCTGGGGGACCCCACTAGCCACTAGCCTTGAATCCTTTATTTAGGTAAGGGCTCATGCTTTCATTCCAGTCCTACATTAAATACCAAAGGAACAACTGAAACTACTGAGATATGCAAATTCTAACTGATCAAAGAGCAAGTTGTCTGGCAGTAAATGCAAGATGGTCTCTTCTCATATTTTGATAATCACATCACTTGGTTATCCCACCTTACCTTTTTCAGATCAAACTTTCTAGCTTTTAATAGTTTATTTTGCCACATTAAGTAAAATAACATTTTCCACACTAGAAATCACACACATGGAATTAAATGTGCTGTTGAAAAAGTTTTGAATAACAGATTTACTTTAAAAAAAAAAAAAACTTCTTTCTGTGTGGGAGGAGAGAACCTATTAGCAAATTCAGTATGACTTATGCAAATAATTTCAGCCAAATAATGATACATTTTGTTTTGACATATTTTAAAAATGAAATGTTCCATTTTGGAAATGCCAAAAGCTTTCACTTTGACATATTCTAAAAGGACCTTTCTGAATTTTGGAGTTTTTTTTTAAAATTTAAAAATGACTTAAATGAAAGTATATTAAACAATGTAGAAAGAATAAAACACTTTGCTTGGGGTTAGGGAAAAGCAATTTTTTGCTTACCTGAAAGAAAACAAACAAAAAAAAGAGGACACTTTTCAGATTTCAGTTTTCCTGAACCCATACTTTTACCTGTATTTTTTGTTCCAGCCAAGCTTTTAAATCTGTCCCATTTGGTTACAGGGAGAACCAGAGTCCAGCCCATTCACCTTTACTGGGTTCTACCAGTTTACTTTAACTGAATCCCTGGACCACTCTGTTTATAAAATGTGCAAAAATTGGGTTCTTCTACACTCTGCTCAAGAAGCAGAAGACAGTGGGGAATGGAAGGAAATGCTGTCATCACCACTACATGTGGGATTGTCTGTCCATCCCTCCCTCATAGCTGATTCCCCATCTTCCATCTGTTTAATTTGCTTAAGCAGTTAATTAATTTACAGATAGCTTCTGTCAATATATATAGCAAGCAAGTAGCTGTCACAGGAGCCAAGCTTAGCCAGGGACAAGCAAAGAGCTGATTTTTGGTCATCCTAAACTATCAGATAAGAATTTAGCAACACAAATGTATGTATTTTGTCAGAAATCCTCCTTCTCAGAAGCTGAGAGAAGAGGCATAGGTGATTGTACCCATTTTGTTGTAGTAAAAGGATGGATGGCTATGGCCTCGTGGGCTACAGAAAGAGAGGAAGGGATATTTTCTCCAGTATTTGCATGGCCTCCACATAAAAAAAGACTCATCTCTGTGTTTTTTATGTTTATACCTATTTAAAGAGAGGTTTTAGAATACGTCAGTAAGTCCAATGTATCTACAAACTTTGGGTCATTTTCTTTATGCTTTTACAGCTAAACAGAAATTCCCTCACTTAGTCTCTCAGGACTTCTTTTTCCTACTGAACTGTGGTCCCATTTGATATTTCATATTTTCCTATTTCACAGACACTTTTGGCTCTCTCACTAAAGTGGGCCACTCATTCATGGAGAGATTTATTGCCAAATCAGGCTTGAAATGCCACTGCACTTTTGCTTATATTAACCACCTTTACATGATCATCATCATCATCATCTTACTGTGACTCAGCACTGAGCATCAGAGATCTATCTGCAGCAGATCACTGCAGTTGAAGGACTCTTTCCTCTCCTCCCTGATAACTGAGGCTTCACTGAGATGGAGAGAAAGAAATATTAATACCTGGACCAAGCAGAAAAAGAGAGCGTTGTTGAGCTTCATTATAACTAAGAGCTTTAGTAAAGGGAACATCAGTGCAATTAGGGTGTAATCCAAAGCCCATTAAAGTCATTGGGAATCATTCCATTCACTTAAATAGGCTTTGGATCAGGCCCATGATATCTATTACATATCAGAAGGCAGTGCTATCTGAGGGGGATTGTATTTCAAAGTGTGAATAACACTGCTGCACACAGCTTTGCTGTTAGAAATTCCAGCTCTGTCACATTTTGTTTTGCTGGCACCCTCTTTTTATCAACATTTGTCTTGCAGCAGATTGTGGTTATTATTCTAAAACCAAAAGGCTTTTTGAACAAACATCATCAACACGGATCTGTTGAACAGTTATATAACACAGTGGGCATGGCTGCGGTTGACATAGCATAGAAATAAAAAGGCACCCTAGAAACACATCATTTTAATGTCCTTTCAATATTCCATGGGCTTATTTGGTAAGAACTGCAAAACATTTAATAGGTCCCGTATACACCCCAAAAACCCAACACATTGCAGGCAGATGTTCAGAATGCCTGAATGCTTTGGAGACTAAGTGTCAAAAGGCCTCTAAAATAACCACGTTTCTCCCTATAATACTGCCAAGAAAGGGAAGGTGGCGGAAAGTGTTCTAATCAATAGCAACAACTTTGTTCCCAGAAATCATTATTTGTATTGATTGCTGGCCCAGCTAATGATGGTGTGTCAGGATAGAGCAGGACATTACATTTACTGAATTTAGGAGTGAGGCAAAGTGTGCTAAGGGAGCTGCTAAACACACATTCTCTTCAGCAACTTCTAGCACACACCAGGATGATGGGTCTCTTCTCTGACCAACTGAAACTTCTTACAGAATTATCCACTAGCAACACTAAATGCCTGTAGGGGACCTATGCAGGACCATAGTGTCACAGAAGAAGCTCAAACCTCCCTTATCCCGTTGGCCTAGATAACTTTGCTTTCAGCTACACAATATCATGGCCAGCCCTACTTCGCACCAGCACGGGGAAGAAGATGGCAGCCTAGGCAGACAAGGTGACCTCAGCAGGGGAATTTCTGCGTGTTGCTTACGTGAACACCCTTGCACCCTTTGGGACAATCGCTGCGTTCCCACTCTGCTGTTACAAGGAGCCAGAGATCAGTTGTCTGCTGAGCTCCCTCTCATGAGACATATTTCCAGGACAACAGAATATGCTCTGCCCTTGTACGGGTCACAGCTGTGTCCACAGGAGAGGTACCATAAGGCTAAGAGTGGTGCCAGGCAGCGACTGCAGGCAGAAAGTATGAAAACCTCTATAAAAGAGCATGAAATACTGTAGCTAGTTAGCTTGAAATAGGAGGGTGAAAATGTATACTTTGCTCTATATCTCTACTTAACATTTAAGGTAAGGTAAGGCAGGCTGGGACTGAAGAAGGCAACAAGTAGAAGAGAGTCCATGAGCTGAGGTGAAGGAAATTCTTGTGGTTTACAAGAAAGAGTTCCCAAGTGGGGGAGGTACAAAGCTTTGAACAAATTAGCCTTGCTGTTTCAAGCTAAATGAGGTGATATTAATATTGCCACCAAATTTTCATCGTTGCCATTTTTCATTAGTATCTTACAAGGGAGATCAGTATCGATAGCTGATATACACTCAAACAAATAGAACATGAACTACGCTCCAGAAATGCTGTTATTAAGAGCATGAAGTTTTGCTACTGGTAACAAGTAATAAAATATGGAAAGCCAGGAGAGCAGCTATTCGTGTTATAAATATGCATCCTTTTTCACCTGACAGAGAAGATAAATTTAAATTCTCAGTTCTTCAATCTAGCTGTATCATTTGGAATTAATTTCCCCAAAGAAAAAGCAAGGGATCAAACAAGGTTGATGTCTGTTACAGTCACTGAATAAAATTGAACTTTAAGCCAAATATTAATAATCTTTGGGCATAACCAGTGGTGGCAACAGTAAATTTCTGACTCAAGGCAAAACACATTAGCTCTTATAAAAAGCCTGGGATTAAGTCTATGATCTGATTTGCAGATGAAGCATCTAACACAATAATATTGTTATGAACTCACGTGTCAGGAAGAGAGAATATTTTCAGTTACCAGATTGTTTTGTCATGACACCCTGGGTCCATCTTGGAAAAGGATAAATATGGGTTTGCACTGGTGGCTGCTTTCTTCTGAGGTCACTAGAATGACTTACAAATGTTACCTCGTTTATTCAAATGGATGAAGAATGAATAATTACAAACTGAAATAACTCTCCCTGGTGCCCCTGGTTCCCTCAAACAACTCACTGCAAACAGGTAGGAAGATTATTCTCCCAGCAATGGCAGTTAGGAGAATTAGTCTGGACACACTTATTTTTATGAAAAGTGGTCAAGACCTGTTTCACATTTTGCATTAAGATTCATATTCAATAGCTTATTACCCTGAATCTTTAATGATGACCAAACACCAAAATGATGCTCATCAGTACTACTTCCTGCAGCTAATTTCTATGTCCATTTAAAAGGTCTGATAGGATTACACCAGAAAGTAGCATAACAAAGTGTTATCGTATTGTGAAGTGAAGGAAATCAAATCAAATTAATGTCAATTTAATTTTGAATACAAGTATCCACAATAGGTTTTTAATGTGATTTAGCTTCACTATTTTAATGGCTAATTCAAATTAATTTTCTGGTAAGCATGTAGATAAGCTCTTATCCATTAGTGGTTGATTGATAGTCATCTCACTTCTAGGTTTTGATGACAATTTAGAAGTGGGGAAAGGAATTTGTTATACCTGTGACATGCAGAAAGTGCTATTCTGTTTAGGGTAAAGCTTTGAAAAGAACTGATTTTGGTCACCAACAACTAAAAAAAAATAAAAAAAAAATCAGATACTTCTCCATTTATATGTTAAGCTATATTTATATGTTTATATGTTAAGAAAGTGAAATTGTTTCAGGGTAAGCACAGCATTTGTTTCTAGGGAAATGACATTTCTTGTTTCATTTTACAAAATTTTAAAAGAAGATTTCTAAAACACTGATATTTCATATTTGAAGTCAGAGTGAACACTTTCTTAGAATTCTCCTTTTTCTTTCAACCCACAAACTAAGTTCACCAAACATTTGGAATGAATCTGCAATTTTGCAATAAAACAGTTTAAACAAAAACAATGTGTAGCCCTAGGCTGCGCAAGAGGTGCCCATATACATGAGCAAGCCTTGCATTGGTTACCTGCTTTATCTATTAAGTGGACAATTAGAAAGAAATATTAAAGTAATCTGAATGTAATTCTCATACTGAGCTGCACAGTCATCTGATATGGAAGGAAGTGGGTGAATTTTCACAAGGTTCTTGAACTTTGAATAAAAATAAAGGCAGGAACTTAATGTGTCAACATGCACAGCTTTGAAGTATGGTTAAGTCAGAGCGCGATCACGTTACAATTTTAAACAATTCTGATTTCCATTAAGGGAAAAAGTTCATCCTCTATTTTATCCATTCTGAAATAAGCTGTTTTTATCACTGTGTCATGCATTGCCCTTTTAGGCATGAACTTTTATCTGTCAGGTATTAGCAGCGTATTAGTATGTACCCACATTTTCACATCACATACATCCAGGCCTTCTCCAAATGATTTTGTGAAGAGATAATTTAAGTCATATTTAACAGGAACAAAATAAAACAGTCTTGTAGCTATTCTGTGCATAACAGAAGCAGTTCATTCTAGTGTTATTTTGAAACACATACATCAATCCATTGCCTCCCTATAGAGCTTCCTTTGGACTTCCTGCAAACTCCATCTTCCCTCTAGCAATATCATCAAGTACAGAATATTGCTACCCAAAAGCCCATGGGTAGTAAAATGTCATGTCTGATGCACTTAGGTTTCATGTGCTGAATGCCTGAGTTGTTGTACTTCTCTACTGGTTTTGGTGAGTCCTTTTATTTGTGTGCTATGCTTAACATGCTTCAGTTTTCTATCCTTCTAGCATTTTGTTTTAAAAGACCTGAAATAAATTAACTACACTTATCACCGTAAAAACATGGTAAGGGGATTAAGATGAAGCTGGAGAAAAAAACAAACCAGGCATCTTTCATTTGCTACTCTCTAGTATTTCTATTTAAGGGGCTTCAACTGTGTTTTTAAAAGGCAGTACTCCTGCAAGAATGCTTAAAAAGACAACTTCACCTTCCTCCTTCCTTAAAATGTTTTCCCAAGGCAGCTAAAAGAAATGAGTAAAGATAGAAATATAATTGTTTTGATTTCAATAAAAGTAACCAACTTCACCTCTCAGGTCAGGTGTTATGGTGTGATAATGCCATTTAGATGCACAGTCATTTGTAAAGCAGCAAGCATTTTATAGCCTAAGGAACAGTGGCCCAGCTCTTTAGCTGGCATAAATCAGCCCAGTTTCACTGAAGCAAATGCAGCAACTCTGATTTACATAAGCTGAAGACATGGTCCTTTATTTCTTAGAACCACATTTCGTAATATCCTGAGGATACACGTTGAAATAAATAAATAATTCAGTGCTGTGTTATTCACCTAGCAAACTAAGCTTTCTTTGTTGAGCAACTCTTGAACACGGCAGTTAAACGAGGCAGGTGCTCTCAGCACATGACTTCACAGCAACAACGACTCTTCAGTTTGACTCCAGAATATTATGGAAGACATTTCCCCAGTCCAGAACTCCCTGGTGGAAGAAAATCAAATGAATTTTTACATGGGGGCCTTCTCAAGAATGCAGAGGACCGCACAATGCCTCACATTACATGAGAGCACATGAGAATCAAAATCCCATGCAGTTAGGGGTTGATGAAGACAGTACATTCAAAGTAAGACACAGCCAAAGGAGAAAAAAAAAATAGAAGAGCAGTGTTATGAATAACATAACCAAGAAGTTTATGGTGGTTACGATATACTGTATTTTAACAATATGAGATTTTTTTAAAATATATATACAGAGCACTAAGAAGTATATGGGAGGCCTTAGTAATTCCCCTCAGGCCCACCTGTATCCCCTACTTTAATTTAAAGAGAGAAGAAAAATACATTGGTTTAAATTTTACAACAATTTTGGCCTGAAGCAAGCCACACATTTCCCCAACACAAATCAGCTGCATTTAATTCCCCAGACAGCTGGCATGAACACAGCCTCTCCACAGGACACCTGAATTACAAAATTAGCACATTCAGAACTCTAAATCACATTCCATTACATTAAGCCCTAAGGTCCAACATTAAGGAGAACGAGAATAAATTGCAGAACTTCTCCTGAATTAACCCTCTTAGTGCACTCTCAAAGTTAAATTGCCCTTTCCTCCCCTTTAAAGAGACATGGAAACTTAAACATTCCTTCCTGCCCTTTCTAATTTATTTCTCTTCTTGCCAAGTGGCACAGTTTATGGGACATAAATTGAAAGTCTTTTCAGAAACTCACACTTGTAAATGAGCCCATCACAAACTGTTTTGACTCACTTAGAAAATCTGCAGGTTAGTGTTTATGTCCGGTCCCACAAACAGTGCCAACCCATCTACTTCTCCCAGCGGCACCTGCTATTCCAGTGTGATGGTCAACTTTGCAAAAAATGAGCATGGTGTGCTCGTCCCACACTGTGGGGTGTAAGCTGCTGCCCACGAAGTTGTCATTCTTGGGAAAAGTGATGCGAGTTTAACAGACAGCTTTGCTTACAGCTAAAGAGCAGTGACTTGATCTGGTTCTTACTATATTAAGATTTTTGTTATTGTTCTGTTGCAATTATTATGAATTTGGATGTTAGACATTGTAATCAAAGACCAGTGTTTTACCAACTCAGCTTTTAAGCCATTAGATACAAATGATGAAAATGAAACATTAACAACAGATCTTCAGGGAGAAAGAATTAGATCATAAAAAATAATAGTCTAATACTTAAGCACAGTAGTCTATTCAGGAAAAAAAAAGTTTCTATGCTTCCTGGTTTGAGAGAGTCTCCCTAGCATTAACAAAAAATCAAAAACAGAAAAACAACAACAACAAGATGCTGATGCATGGATTTAGGTGTTTTCACTAGTATACCTCAAAATAATTAACAGGTGGTCACAACATCACAACAGCCACAATTCTGCATGTGTCGGGAGCAGACAAGCTGTCCTCAAGGACTCCGCGATCAGCACCTTCACAAATCTGAACGTGCCTTGAGCCAAAAGCATCATCAAGATACTGGTATATGCAGAGAGGTTTTATAATTCATCTGCTCCCTGCTTTCAATGACCTCCTTGTGCAGTGTGATAGGAAAGTGAGTGAGCTGAATCATTAGTGGCCTACCCGCACTTGTTATTTGAAATTACCCTACATCAAAAATATTAGCAGTATCTACATGAAAATGCCATTCTGCTCTTGAATCTGCTCTCTTCCATTTTTATTACACTAAATTTCCATCCGTACTTTGTTGACTGTCACAGAGAAGATAATGTTTTAATGGTGGCATTCATTATTCATCTACCTGCAATGACTTGGGCTGTTAACCCCAGCCAGTCAAAGCCATCTCTGTTCTGAAGCAAAACAAAACTGTGTGTACTCTTTTGACTTCTTTAATCATTTTAACCAATTATTTCTGAAGACTTTTTGGGTAAAGGGCCTCTTTGCCTCTTACTCCTTGTTGCAGATATTAAATTATGTTAAAATTCATAACAACTATGGCAGTGAACACTGTACCTCTCAGGAAATCTCAGTGTTTGGGAAACAAGAATGAGCAGTGACCCAGTACTTATCACCAGAACCCTTCTGGATTCATCTGTGCAGAGCACGTTTTAGAAGCAAATAACCTGTGTATTTTAAATTAAGTTTATAATAGCAGATGTAAAGTTTGTGATAAATAGACTGAAACAGATCAGTAATGCTGAGGAAAACCAAGACAGTTAAGCTGCAAATTTGGATCCTTCATAAGACTGACAAAAGAAATGCAGTAGTTAGTGGAGTAGTTTGTTTATAAACACCTGATTTCAAGGACTGACTCTCGCAGGACAGCAGCCTGACCAGAAGAGCCTCCTCTTAACTCTGGCCACATTCTACAAGGGGCCCAGGTGGACTGCCTGGGCTCTCGTCTTGCACTGGTTCAAGAAGGGTGGACATCAAGCTCTGGAAATCAACTGTTAATTGAGTCAGAGATGTTTTCAGGGACATATCAGGTATATAAAGGCAGATGAAGGAGGCTGCATAGGTGCATCTATTCAGTTACCAATACTTCAGGAATTAATTAGGAAAAAGCAGATGATAGACCATAGATGATCACAAAGGTTTATATATTTCACATGCTTAGGGAAAAGAGAAGAACTGTGGCTATGTCTACGTTCTTTGCAGGGCATGACACATGATGAGCTCATAGGTGCGTGCTATTACTCTGAGGGTCTTTTATTGCATTTTGGAGCAGGCTTTATGTTTGAGCCCTACATCTAGATTTTCCTGCTAAGGGAACCAGAAGAATTGCTTTGAATTCAAGCCCCCCTGTAGGCCAAGGTTAGGTAACGCACGCAGGTAGGTAATGATAAAGAAGGTATTATCTCCAATACGAGGGTGTGAGCTTGTAACACAGGATAAGGAAAAAATGATGAGGGAAATGATAAGGAAAGTAGACAACTGCCCTCCAGTCCCAGAGTGATGTCTGATATCTGAGGAAAATAGTTACTGGGTATTATTCTATTAAATAGAGGAATCATACCATGTTGTCATTTAGATTTTTTTTTTTTGTAGTGAAAACTAAAGGCACAGAATAACTGGTCAAAACAGGCTAAGTTTAAATATGTGCACTGCCGAGTATTTCAAGAAAGGATTCATAGAATTCAAACAGCTTAATGGAAAATAATAACAACCAAAGAAAACGATTTGCAATAAGTGGAACAAATAGAAAGTAATGAAAGCAAACTGGATTCCATCTAATCTACTGAAACTAAACTCTTAGCTGAGTACATGATAATGGAAATAATTAAAATTACTGATTGTGTCAATGGTAAGAAAATGGCAATGAAGAATACTGAGTTGAAGCATGGGAGAAACAGATGTTTTTGCAAATATTGTGTGTATTAGCCTTATTGAGAGTACAAAAGCGACAACATATTTGAACATAAATATCTATCATAAGCAGTGTTTCCATTTTTTTTTCCATGGCTTTTGCTGTCCTGTTAGTCAATTTAGTGAGAAATTTATCCTTGGGCATACTTTTTGCCTTCTCTGTCACAGTGCATCAATTATATTTCACACTGCACAGTGACACTGGCTTGTGACATCGTTTGATGCACTATTCTGCTATTCTTTCTAAACAAAATCCTCTAAAACACATTTTAGAGTAATAATGTTAACACATTTAACCATGCTTTCTTATTCATGCTGAATTTTAATATATTAGTCACTACTAACAATAATGTTAGATTAAAGAATTGCAATGTTTTTTCACCTCTGCTCTGTACAGATTCAATCATTGTATCTTCAAAGTCTGTGGTGTGTGTCAGCTCATGCTCAAGGAGCCAGCAGTGACAGAGAATTGAGATGCGCTGCCTTTTTGCATTCGTTATCAGCTTTGCCTGAGAGAAAGAAGATTCTTTACTGCAGTCCAGTAGCTGTGAAAACACAATTGAGTATTCAGCAGGCATCTAACTAACATTATTTATGGAAAAAATAATTCAAGGAATGCCTACAAGAGGACAGTGTGCAGCAGGAAAACCAAGGGTCAGAAAGCTTGGGCTGTATAAGTGATTCTGCCATCTACTGTTCTGCTTATATCTTCTCTTTTGGTATTAGGTTCCTGACATCTGGATGAGTATAGAGGGAAATTACTCTGAAGATATGCGTTGTGACAGATCATTATTGCCATCAGTACATGACTTGGATAGAAGCATTGCAAACAAACCTTTTCATCAGCTAAAGTGTATTTTACCTATGTGTGCTGACTTAGTGATCTGGCTCTTTATTCTTTCACTGTTTGGAGGGAAAAGTACTTTCTTATATCTAAAAATATAATGAAAAAAGGTATTGGTAAAAATATTAAGTAATATGTGTGTCCTTACTCTGGGGAAAGCATGTAAATTCACTTAACAGAGATCACAGCCTTTCAAGAACAGCATTTACATGGAAATTGTTAGAGAAAAAGGAGTCCCCACTCCAATGTAAAAATTCTGTCCACTGCAATCTAAAAAAATCCATGGATGTCCCTTTCTCTCAAGAGAAACAAAAATAAACCTGTTTTCTGGGACATGGTCTTACCTGGCTTCTAATACAGTAACACAGAATACCTTAATGTTTATAAATATCACAAAAGACCAGGAAGTTGTTTAAGGGACTGGAATATCTATCATATAAAGAGAGGAAGCTGAGAGCATTTATCCTAGAGAAGAGAAAGCTTGGGGGATCATATCAACATGCATCCATATCTAATATGAGGGCTTAAAGAAGACAGAGCAAAACTCTTCTCAGTGGTGTCCACTCAAAGGGCAAGAAGCAACAGACACAAACTGAAACATAAGAAAATTCTGTTTAAACACAAGAAAAAAAAATAAACCTTTTAAGGATTAGGACAACAGAACACTACAACAGGCTGCCCAGAAAGGTTGCAGCATCACTATCCTTAGAGATATTCAAAACAGGACCTTGTCCAGCCAGGAGCAACCTGTTCTAGCTGACCCTGCTTTGAGCAGGAGGATTGGACTAGACGACCTTCAGAGCTGCCTTCCAACCTCAATGATTGTGTGACTCTATGACCAAGAACCCAAAGTCTACTGGGCATTTTTGAAAACTTAACAGAAGTCTACTAGATGGGGCGGGGGAAGCCTTGTTACAGGTGCAAAATTGCTGATGCCTGATGATCTTTACCCTCAAGTTGTAGGTCATGACAGATGAAAAAACATATTAACATTTTTAAAGATATAATAATGTTCTTTCCTAAGAGAATAGATTACCAAGTATTATGTGGAGTTACCACATGAGTTTAGAGACCATACAAACAAGATCTGGGTGAAGAAGATAGATTTTGCTGATGAAACGTAAGTAGATGTACTGTCTTTTTATTATTAAATCACAACATTTTTCACATTAATTTGCTTTTTCTTTGCCAGAGTATTCTTACCAGTTTGCTTGAAGGAGCCATTCAGGTCTGCTGTGATCTGCACAGAAAAATTAGGTTCCCCCCCCATCCCCATAAGGCAATAAAGGATGAGAGTAGAGAGACTAAAAGACAAGGTGTCAAAAATCCCACAAAATTTGCTATCACAAGAACAGAAAGTAACTGAACAGTCTGAAACCTGACACCCTAATGTGTCAGCTTCTATAGGATGTGTTACAAAATCAACTTGGAAGGAAGTTCCAACAGGAAGTTTTGCATGCCATTATTTTAAAACACAGCAACAGTAGCAAGGCTAATTCCTCATTTGGGTGACTGGCATTTACATAAGGCACCAAGAGAGCACAAGAGGGGTGGGAAAGTGGTTGTGCTAGCCTAGAGCATTCAGAAAACAACTAGTTGTTGGGGCACTGGCTGAACTGTGTGCTACACCATATAGATTCCCCGGCAAGGAAAGACATAAGAGATCCCTTCTCTGGAAGCTTGACCTCGTGCAGTTTCTAGTTGCATTAGAAGGAGGCAAGATATCTGCAAGTAAAAGTTTGTTGTACCCTGTTTTTACAAAATCATCTAAGGTCCTAGGATAAAAGCTACTATACTTGCAAGAGCTGTGCACTAATGGGAGAATATGCTTGAACATAGCATTGAAGTTTGACCCTGGCTGTCTCCTTTGTACAGTGTCATCAGTGTCAAGAGAATGAAGAACTAATTTAACAGGACAACTGGAGATCTCTTTGATGTAATGCCACCCACTTTCCCCACAATCATTGGAAACGTTGCAGGGTGGGCTTAGGAGAAAGGTGCGTGTAGGTGCAGCATGAACTGTACTGCCATAGTAGAGCAGCCTTAGAGGGACCTCCTGTGCAGCATGGTGCAAAAGATCCCTTACCTTCCCTATGTGATTCATTTGAAGGAAGGATCACAGGGAATAGCAGCACAAAGTCCACCCCTCGGACCACGCACTTTTATCCAGCATGGCTGGATCATGGCCATGTCTTTACATAAACTTGCTATATGGGTGCTGTGCAAAATAATTAGCGGTCAGTGATCCTGTTATTAGAAAATTTATACTACCTCAAAAGTTTTAAGAAGTTGTATACATCCTTTGGTAATATGGTCACATGAAGTATTTTTTTTTTCCTTATTTGATGAAGAATGAATGAATCTTTCACAATTATAGTTTAACATAATGCATAATAGTACCTTAGTAATTAGGAAACACTAGAAACAACAAGCAGCAAAAAATCAAACCTTCTTGAAGGTTTTAAGTTTAAGCTTCTTTATTTTTACTAAACTTTGAGAGAGTAGCCATGGCTCTTCCTTTTTCAACAAATGAGTCCCACAAGACTACTGGACAAAGCAAAGCTACCAGAATGATCTAATATGCAGGATGTTTGCAGGCACAGGCTCAGTATGACCACATTGTTCCTTATTTATAAACACGTCACTTTTTACTGGCACAGCTTCACACATTTTTGACGATGAGAGCTGCTCTTTCTTTGGCAGACCTACACAAATTCATTACAGTAGGAGGAGGAACCAACATCACAAGATTGCAATGAATTGAGCTGTCTTTGCATGACTCAAAGCTCTTACTCAAAGAAGAGATTAAAATAAGGAAAAACTTCAAGAAAAACTTTCCTGAAATACAGGAAACAGTAATTGTGAAAGTCTTGGATTTAGGAGGAAAAGGAAAATGTATAATATTTTCTGGAGTATATTTTCTTATTTTGGAGAGACAGTGAGAATTCTCTTGTGGGTTTGTCTCCGATCCCTTCAAATTATTTTGGTGTATTCTTGTATGCTTAAAATTATTTCTCCTCCCTTTTATTGTGCTGTCATGTTAATGGATTCATGTGTCACTTCCTATTTTCATTACAATTTCTGTCAGGAACATGAAAAATCCAAATGTCTTAGTAATTTGTAAACTACCACAATGTACTCTCTTTGGCCTGACCTTGTCATTATTGTATAACTTAATTGGCCAACCATTCCACTTCTTTTCCTTTTCATAGGCTTATTATAAGGGAAAATGAGAAGACACTTTTCATTGTCCAGTCAATCAAAAACGTACACCATTTAGAGATGAAAATAACAACCTCTCAATTAATTTCATAGAATTAACACTCATTATGATAAAAGTCTCCTGAGATAAAGATTGAGATGAGGACTAATAAGCAGACATTTAGCCATTCCTCTGACAAAGGCTGTAATAAAATTAGGAAATGGAACAGTTTAATTCAATCACACAATTGCAATTCCAGAGTTTCCACTCAGAGCAGAATTAAGATATTTAAAGGCCTCCCTTTTCTCAGTATAAAGAGTTGGAGTATCTCTCATCTTGCTAGCTCTGTGGGTTGAAGTGTAGGTCTAGCTGCAATTTAAGGGAAAAAAAAAAAAAAAAGTCTTTCCCAAGATGTTTGATGACATTTTCACATTTTGTACGGCCTCTCTGATGGGAAGCATAATCATTTCACTACGACCCTGTTATTACTCACAATGGTTTTCGTTTTCCTCGAACGGTTTCTATCTTCAGATGGAGACCTTTTAAACTCACCAAGGAAAGGGCAGCCTTTTTTTAAAATAAAAAACAAAAAACAAACCCCCCCAAAACCCAAAGACTATAAGGCTCCTTTTGTGGTCTTTTGAAGTACTAGCAATACTAGAAAAGGAATAAAACAGCATGAAAGAAGTCTGTCTGTGCTCTAGAACCTTCCACAAATCAGTAAGATTTGGGAGAGGATAACAGTGGGGAAGGCTGCTTTAATATTACACTGGTAGTATTAGTCACTAGTCATCTTGGACCTACATAAGGGAAAACAGGCTACAAGATGAAATCTTTAAGCTTTTTATTTCTGAGAAAAGGAGTACTGTTACCAGTGGTTGCTGTAAAAGAGTGTAGCCAGATACAGGTATGAACATTGGTTAGTGCAGTGTCTTGGACAAATGTTTAATAAAAAATATTTTGGCTCAGCATGTAAAGGCTGAATCTCAAAGTTAATAGTTAAAATAGCTAAAATACTGCACTGCTCAACATTCTCCTCAGTTTCCCAGCTAGCTTAGGAACTCCCATTTCCAGAGAGAACTTGGTTAAATTCAGTTAAAGTTTAGTCAAGACATGTTTTTATTCTCTTTTTTAAGAAATCTCATCTGGAGATCAGTCCCATGATTTTAATTGGCACTTCAGGTACCATTCTCTGCTCTTCATGGGATTCTGCTGAAGAAAGTTGCAATCAAGAAACAGAAGATGCAAACAAGCAACAGAAGATTTGAAAGAATGCAGCTGACCATGCCAATTCGCTGGTGGACATGAGATTAGAAGAACCAGGATGGGGAAACAGTGATCAAGCAGAAATTACCTTTCTTACTCCCCTTCCCTGCCCTTTATTTATTTATTTATTTTTCTTTTGCCCATTTCTGCTAAAAGAGCATGGATTTGAAACGAGAGCATGGCCTTTGGAAAAATAAGCACCAAAACCTTTCTACAGTACACTACAGTAGTTCAAGATTATTAGATTGCACATTATTCTTTCTCACTCGAACAAATCAATTTACTGCTTGACAAATAAGCACATAATGTAAAATGCCAACTTACAGATTGGTATCATTAAAGAGAGCATGGTTTTATTGGCAAGGGACCATATTTCGCCTACATTGCAGAACCGGTGGTAGAAAACTTTGTTTATACAGGATATATGACCCATTACATCTGGTGCACTACAAAGAAACTAAGGATATGGTCAAATAGGACTGAAATACAAATGTAAGCATTCAGACTGTCATACACACTACAAACAAAACTGTCTGATTCTTCACAGGCATGTCAGAATTGGAAATTGATTTGTTATAATAGACGCATAACAGGAAAAGTGAAAAACATTTGCACGGAAAAGGTTTTTAATATCCCACAATGCAAAAGTCTCTCGTGCTCCGTGTCTAGAAGTTTTAAAAAAACAGCCAATTTTCATTACGGTTCTGAGCACACATGCAAAAATTAAAATCTCATTGCTTAAACTTATTAAGGTTGCATTCCAGAAATCTAACAATAATTTAATAGAAAGATAGGGAAAATCTGCCTTTAATAGAGAGGTTCTATAGCTGTTTTGATGATTGTAATCAAAGTCTGGGAAGAGAAGGATTAAGTTAAGCTGTGTCTTGAGTGTTGTCTCTTCTGTTGTATTGGTATAGTATGGTTCTAATAAAAAATGCTTTCTACATTTAAATTATTCATGCTCTTTTTCATTAGAAAATCAAAAAGTCAATTTAAAAACTTGGTAAAAATTTTATGAAAGCCAGTCCCCTACAATATCTTTGACTTTGCATTCCAAGGTAACAACCTTTCTCCTCATAGTTCCATTTCTCAATAAGAGCAAATTTAAAAATTTACATCTTTCAAGAGTGATGAGGCTCAGTAAACAAACATAAGTATGCATAGCACTGTTCCAGGGTGGACGTCTGTCACTCAAATCACTGTCATGCCGCAAGCTACCCTGATACAATCAGAAGGGAAAATGGAGTTAGTTAGATGGGTTTACAGGATGATGTCTGCATGAGTGACAGATGTTTGTGCTCCAGCAACATTATGTTTTATTATAGAACAATTGCTTCTAATAGCTTTTATGTTTATGTTCAATGTGTTGCAAATTCACCTCCATACAAAAAAAAAAAAAAAAAAAGAGAAATACTATGAATTGTCTTCTCCTCCTCCCTCCCAATAAAAGCATTTTTTCCCCTTTCTTTTCTTTTTTTTTTTCCTCAATAGAAAGTAATTTGGGGAGCTGGTGAACTGTGGAGCTCACCAATCTATGAGTTCTCAAACACACACGAACTATGTCTTCATGGTTCAAGGAAGAACTGACATTACGCCCGAAAGGATTATCAATCATCGACTGCACAATATCATCTGTTGTAAATTGGGAGCCTGATTAATAACAGTGATTCAAGCATGTTCCTGAAAACCATGATCTTTATTGACTAACTGGACTGGTGACTTTCTCTTTTCATGTTGTTTGCACTCAATTTGTGCTGCTTTCAGTTACTGATACTGTATATTACTATTTCTGTTATGATTGTTTTCCACATTATATAAAGTCAAGAGCAAAGTGTCAGGTGAGGCAGGTAAATTTTTCATCAATTGTGTATAAGACTTGTTGTCCTACTTATGATTTTCTTTTTCATTCATCAGCTATCATACTGTATCTCTGTATTTTTCTCATATCATGGTGGGAAAATCTAGAAAACAAGTTTTAACCTCATTGGTTAAAATAGCCCTTAAAGCCGTTTACCTTTAAAAATAATCTACACAAGTATGTTAAGATTGAGATGAAACTTTCTGAAAGGATCTTTCATTAAAAACAAAACTCCTCCAAGAATAATGATTGGCATTAGGAAAAACATAAAATTTTCAATCTGACCACAATTGCATTAAAATCTTGCATATTTTTTTCTAAAGATAAATTCATTCTATGGGACTTTGTATTTCTGTCCCTAAATTTTCCATTACATTTTAAAAGCTCCATGAAAGAGAAAAATGATTCAACTTTATCTGTTTGCAGATTTTATATTGTCACTTTTAACTCCATAAGTTCCATTTTCTAATCCTTTCATCTTCATCCTACTTCCTTAGTCTAATCTTGTAAGCGTATAAAATTGTTCTTTTGACAGGAATAGATGTTAGAGTTTGTGTTCTCATCATTCCCAATAACAGTCTTTTACGAAACTGGCAGAGCTGACCCCTTCTTCCCGAGATACTCGCCCAAGCCTGTGCAATAATGGAGTTAGTTTTGACAGACCACAATAAACTGATGAATAAACCATTAACTGCAATTTATTCAGCATTATAAGCCTGCAAAACTAAGAAATAATACTAATAGATGTGGAAATCATTTAACCGGTGGAGGAAGACACACACTCTGCAGAAGCTCCCACAAAAATGAAACGTGCAGGTTGATTTGCTCAATGTAGCATTTAGGTGCTTTGCTCTTGAGACCAGTTTCACACTAAATGCGTCTCATTTGTGAAATGTCTTATTGCAAATATGCCTCATTGTGAATACGTCTCATTGTGAAAACTCCATCTTTTAAATGCTTCTTATCTTCAAGAGGATTGAGTATATTTGTATAGACCGTTATCTGCCACCATATTCACCACCACGCTATTCATCCTGATAAATGACAGAGACAGCACCACCTTGAAAGTCTTTAAGAAGGAAGACCTTGATAAAGGATGTGCATCCACCAGAACACAGAGCAGAGAGTGGACCACAAGCCAAAAGCTCATGATCATTATGTAGTTGGGAGTTTAATGCTGAGTGTCGACAAATGGCTTTCAAGAATAGAAAGATGATTCAGCTTAGATGACCCCTAACACACTCAACTGCTATGCATTTGCTTCTCCGTAAGAATCCAAAAGGCTCAAACCTCATTTATTGCTTGCAAGTGAGGTTTTAAGTTAGGCAACTTCTTTTACTGCTTAGTTGGTCTGAGAAGGGAAACTGCTGGGAACCAAGGTCTTTACAACTGAATGCTGAATGTAAAAACCTGAGCGTTGCTGTTTTCACTCAAAGGGGTCTGGGGAGCACGAAATGGGCCACGGCTGGGGCCTGCCAACACTACCACAAGCTGCTGCTGTGCCCTGCCTGCTTGGCTAGATCACCCCCAGCACATGTATCCCCATGACCCATCCCTGCATCCCTATTTCCTCCCTCCTCCCTTGCGATTACTCTGCATCCCCTATGCAGGTGTTAATTCTGCCTTATTTATTTTGCCTCTTTACCTGTAGTTATATGCAAGAAGCAGGTGTCATGCAGGACATCATGCTACTGCAGAAGGAGATCCCAAAGAAACCCTCCTAGGGAAGTTCCTATGCATCAGGAGGGGAAGGGACTGAACTTTCCTGGGTTAAAACCATCCACTTCCAATTGGGCAGAGGAAACATCACCCATCTGTTTCTGGGAACTGAGGAAGAGAAGAATCACACCAGTGTAACAGCTGAAAAACTATTTTGTTGGATTTGCTCATGCTACAGTTATGTCCTGTGTTGTTAGGAAAGAGTTAATGCAAGGAGCCTTGGCAGGACACATCCCAGCAGCTCCAAGGCTGGTGTTATGATGGATTAACCTCTGTCACACCTTCCTTTCCTTGTTGAAAGGGAACACGGGTACCTCAATCAGTATAACATCTCCATTGCCGTCCTCCTCTAATTTAATCACAGCAAACTGATTATACTGAAGTTTTAGAAACACGTTTCTAGGCTACAATGCCAGGCAGTTTTCAGAGATGTTTCAGAGCTTAGAATTCTTTAAACCTCTCCTAAGCCATGGTTAGAAGACAAATGTTGACACACCACTACTTAAAGTGGAAAGAATTTCACAAGAAAGCCACTGCAAAGACACATATGGTATGAGAACTTATAATAAAATATTGTCATTATTTAAACAAGACTTTTAAAAGACTTTTTTTTCTCTCTATTCCTCCCCTTGGGACTCAGTTCGTGGGCAGACTTGCCCAATATCTTAAGTTTCTCTGTGAAGCACTGAAAGGAAGTGAAACGAGAGAACAAAAAAGTGTCAGGCCTTATTGAGCAGTTGGAATCATCTGGGAGGACAGAAAGAAGTCCCAGAGGCCTCCAGACACTCCAGCAACTTTCTTTAAAGGCCCCAAAAGTGTGCTCTTTTAGAAATTCAGGTGCATTCCCAGGAGTTTAAAAGAAGGATGTCTTCTTTGGGAGATTTCCTTCACCAGCAGGAAATGCTTTGCACTGGAAGAGCAGTCAAGAAACTTTATGAGGAGAAACATTTGTCAGATTGAAATTACTACAGACACATGCTCAAGAGTAGCACTTGAGAAAAAAAAAAAAAAAAGGGTAAGACTTGAAAGCAGAAACTTTAAGAAACCACAATATTCTAGGGAACAGAGTCCTTTCTAGGAAAATATAACTTGTTGGAAACTATTCCCAGGTGTGCTGTATTTTGAACACAGTGCTAAACTCTATGGTGAACCTGTAGCATCAGTGATTTAGGGCATTATTCAGTGTCCCATTGAAGTCAGCAGGAGATTTCTGCTGCATTCAATGGGCTCTGCATTGCACCCTTGTGGAACAGAAAACTCAGTGTGTAATTTGTAGCCTAAGGTGTGCAGCCAGAAGAGGAAAAACACTGCATGCAACAAATCAACTCCTGACTGGGCCAGCTGCTATAGGAGAGAGAAACGATACAGCCCGAGTGGCAGCAGGCAAAATATCAGACAAGTCCAGACAGTGAAGCAGGTGGGCAACATTCGGGCAGAGTTATTGCCCATGGCTGGCCAAGGAACAGTGGCCAACAACACAGACATCCAGAAGTAGAGCACTTGAATTACTGCGCTCTAAAACCGCAAGCGGCCCCGAGCTAGCGGCAGTGCGACGGATCTGTGGAGCCAGGAGGAATCTGTCCTGGTAAAGTAGAGGCTGGGCCTGGACCTGTCCTGCTCGAGAGACGGGACCTGCTCTCCCACCCAACAGCTCCGCTGCCCCATCAGCACCCGAGCGCCCTGCGGGGCTCTGCTCTCTTGTGCTAACCCCAGTGACCAGCAGCCCCAGAACAGCCTGGCAACAGGGACACAGAGCAAGGAGAGGCATGTTAGCCACAGCAAAAGAAATTCACTGCTGCATGGACGATACCAACAGTATCATCAAGAGATACTGACAGAGACCTCCACCCCTTTCCGCAGGCTGAGCTGAAGGCGACAGGTCTAAATGGGACCAAAGTGACACCCCGGCTGAACTTGCAGAGCTGTACCCAAGCCCACACGGGCAGCCCTCATTTCCACTGCTGTTGTGCCATATGGGGAACTATCACTCTCCATGTTCCTGTGCAGGTCCAATTTATTTACGATATGCAGTAGGAAAGAGGCAGCTTGGCAATTTTCACATGCAATCCCTGACAGTCCGTGCAATCCATTTTTCCTAACTGGCTGGTGTTGCCCTCCTGCTGTACTAGCATGATACTGCCCTCCCGCTGCTCTGTCCACCTGCTTCAGATTGATTTCCAAAATGCATCTCTACTACAGGACCTTCCTCCTGAAGGGGAAGGAGTTAATAGGTTTACCCTTCTTGATATACGCTTAGATCCCGTTGGCATCAGATTTGACTACTGACTATGCAAGCTTTTTTATTTCTAAGCTGAAGATAAAAATCCTCTAGCTAAAGGAAGATACATTAATGGAATATACTTTAATTTGAACCCTGAAATGGACACATCTGAACATGAATCACATCCGATTACAACTTATGTTGTAGCTCTTTTTTTAAAAAACAAGAAGCAATGGAAAAAGTACAATATAATTTTTGAAGTGGGTTCCAAATTTGGCTAACATGAACACACAAAATGAGTTCCCCTTTTCTCCTCATGGAGAAGACCAGTAAATTTAACAGAGAATAACCTCTCTGTAAAATATTTAAACCATCCCACAGAAAATAACAGAGAATAATATCCCTGTTATAGAATTCTAGTGAATGGTTTAAGCAATTTGTAGACAGGAATTCAATCTTTATTAAACCTTACACAAGAATTTTATGCAATCTTATTGGTTTCATCCCTGCTAAATTGCATGCCACTCTTCAAAACGAGACTCTGACTCTAACAACTCCAACTGTGCAGATATGCTTTCAGAGATTACAGAAGGAAATTTGTTGCCACTTTCTCTTTCCTTCTCTAACCTAAATTATTATATACCATTTTGCAACCTTTTATGGATTTGCTGAGAAAACAATTCCTCACTATGTCAGAATGACCATTTTTCTTGCAATGCATGCTTGTGCGTAAATAGATGATGGAGGGAAAGTTTCTTATTTTCAAATGTAATTGAATAAACTCTTACTGGAAAATTAAGAATCTCTGGAGAGAATTTGACAGAACAGATGCACACTTTCCCCAAATGAAAAACATGCATCTGTTTCTAGAAATCTAAACAACAGCAAAGCAGTCACACAAACAAGTTATGGGTTTTTATTTTTCTTTTTTCCTACAGATGGTTCTTATTTTTATACAAATGGGAAAAAAAGCTGTAGTGGAAGTTTCTAAATGAAGCAATGGAGTGTGTTCTTATCAATGAAATGTAACTGGTCTCCTGGATAAAATTGTTTTATACAAATCGACCCAATTGTACCTGAAAGCCATACAAAAAAATCTTCCTTAAAATGCTGCTTTCAGCCTAGCTGCTTCCATTTAGTCACAGTCTGATCTCCCTTTTTTTTTCTCCCCCCTCCCATTTCTGTTACCTGTAGGTCATTTTACCTTACTCTATAATGGGAATTTAGAGTTTGTGGTCAGGAACTTATATGATCCAGAACAAACTCTTTGATTAGATATTCTTGCTCTATGCCCAAATCTGACAGGAAGGATATGCTGCTTTTTAATGTCATGGGCATTTCCCTCCTGCTCTGCCTGCAGTCATACTTGGCAGTCACAAAAGAGGGATTTGATAGCAGGGAGTTGCCCAGAGTACCAGAAATCCCCTAGCCATAATGGCAAGATAACTTAATGTAATTAAGTATTAGGATTAATTTCTTAATCCTTATATTTTTCACTTGTCCATTTGAGAGATGGATCTCTAATTAAATTTCCCTTTGGTCACACTAATGAAAACAATATCATCTTGAAGTCCAGCCATCGTCAGCCTGTGTGGACAGCAGTGATAAGGCTGGATAATTACAGGATTAATAACTGGCCTTTTATTGTGTCTGAAAGCAATGTAACAATATATAGACTAACTCAAAAACATAGCCACACTGTATAGTATTGCTACTCTGATCACTTTTTCCTTCTTTTTTTGGCAAGCACAGGAACAATTGAGTACAAATGTATGATTGCTCCCAGGTCATTCTCCTCCAGGGCTTCCAGCAGCTCGGGCAGCTCCAGTAGCTCTGTGACAAAGTAGAGCAAGTTTCAATAACCACTGTTATTCCTCTTCATTTACAGTGCAGGCCACAGGGTAACTGTTCAATATGGTAGCCAGTTCCCCAAACCTCTTGTACATTTGCTGAAACAAAGCATTTTCCTAATGCTTTGAGCTTCTTGAATTAATGTGAGATTTCAAAGTTAAAAAAAAAAAAAAATCTAGAGACCAATTCTTTACTGAATAATCCAGCTGTAGAGACAGTACATCTGCCCAGTTTCACCCTTCCTTTGTGGCTGGGACGCTTCACCCTCAATTAGGAAGAGGTATCTTTTAATAGAGCTGTTCTCCCCTCGTGGCTCATGCACAATGCTGGGCAAGTGACAGGACCCAGGAGTCAGGTGACCAGCACACTAAGCTAAGATGCTACAGATCCTAATTAATGTGCAGAACAGGATGTAGGCTTGAACAGTTTATCCATGCCATCTGGACACGGTATGGATGCAAGTGAAACCTTAACCAGCTCCTCTCATACAGCTTACATACCTATTAGATTAAGCTCGAAACCCCTGTGTAAGGCAATCTCAAGATAAAAGGAATGGCTAGCAGGGGAGGTTGCAAGAGTTCCTTAGGCTAAAACGGAATCCCCTTTCCACTTCCACCAGAAATGATGGTGATTTTGGCAGAGACTTCCAAAGCAAACAAGCTTCTGTACCAAGGCCCATAGATGGGGAGCATCCTGCACCCTTCCCCTCTCCCTGTCCCACCTATCCCCATGGGCAATTCCCTCAACAGAGCTGCTTTCACATTTTCACCTTCCACATTAACCCCCACCTTTCTCTCAAAGTCAGGGCTCTTTCCTCCATCTTGCAATGGCTCCCAGCAGCTATGCCACAATTCTCAATCTAGAGGAGCTTCTTCATAACATGTGCCCAAATACATCACCATACATGCCCAGGCTATCCTGACTTGTGCAGCCCTACATGAACTACTTTATTATTTAGGTTAGTAAGATTGGTAACAGACGTCTTTATCAAAATAGCTCTCTGGTAGAATGTAGCAAATATATTAGTCTGCAGGCTGAATTAGGAAAAAAATCTACCAACCTATGCCTGTCCTTACAATACTTGTTTTGCTTCACATGAACTTTTAACCTCAATCTTGTAGAAATAAATACCACTGCATTTCATTTGACATTCAAGGGGCATTTTGACTCTTATCTCTTTTTAGATTATTTTTGTGGTTATTTCCAATATGGACATACACCTATTCCGGCTAAATCTAGAAATTTTGTTATTATGCCTCCCTTTTTGTATCTTGACTTGGAGTGACTACAGTAGTAAAGACAACTTAAATCTCATTAAGACAGAAATTCTGGTATTTTTGATTAACATCTGAATAGTTCAATATCTTGGCCCATGCAAAAGCTACTCAGCTTTCTGATGTTGCACCATTCAGATCTCTAGAAGTGTGGCCATTTCCTTGACTGTAAGGATGCATTAACCCTGTACACTTACTGTAGAATAAATTTGGTTCAAACAAATGGATACCTTTCTAGGCTGATGTTTGGTAAATCCTGAACAGAATTAATTTTAGCTTTCAGGGACATAATCCTAGTACTTACTTTGTATCTCTTTAATGTGGCTTTTTGTGGTTTAGTAAAAATGAACCTCTTAAATATAAGGATCTGAAAGACTAGCCATGAGGGATGGTTTGAGACAATTTTTAAAATACATTTTCTCCTTAGAAGTTCCATATTTTCATGAAAAAGGATCAAAAGTCTCAATATATTTTTTTTTTAAACAAAAAGAATCATAAATGCCACCTTACTTGTTTTTGACACATTTAAGGCATTACTGCTCTTCTGAATGAAAATAGACACAAACACTGGAAGACTTTGTTGAAGTGACATCCAATAATTTAGAAGTGAAGCATTACAATTGTAGAATACGTGACAGCTCTCCACAACTCAGAGAGAGGAATCTGTGCGCTTGTATGTCTCAGGGCCCCTATAGATACAACCGATAGGAGAGAGAACGTGCTGTCCTTTCTATTCACAGATTACAAAGGAACAAAAATCTGTAGCAAATGATGTTGACCAGAACACACAGAATATCCTGAAACTTCCTCAGCAAGGCAGCAGTATTGCTGTGTTAAAGCTTGCACATCCCCGTCACTTAGAGCAGCACCAAATGTGCAAAGAACATGCATCTAAAATTGTCTTACCCAAACACACAGACTGCAGGTGTGTGTGTGCACATGTTTGTCTAAGCCAAAGCTTAGAAACACCATATATTAAATGTATGTACTAGAAAAGCTGCTTCAGGAACTCAGCTCCTCCATACAGCAGTGGAAGAAAGTTGCTCTGTAAGATATACATGTGATAGCTGCTTCCCACCTTTGCAGCCCAGCTGTGAGAGCTGGGGAGCAGCCATCACTTCCCTCTTTCTTTAGGAATGTCACAACATGCAGCTTTCTGCATTGCCCATATATCAGCAGTCTTTTTAAACACTGCTGTGGCTCTGCTGCTGATCTTTGCAAGAGACAGTAAGGTGATTTCACTAAAACTGCTCCAATTTCTATGGTTTTCAATGACAGAAGAACCAGATTCTCTCTCCTGTAAGAAGTACTTGACAGAGGCAGCAGGCAGGCTTTGAAACTCCTATCAACAGTTCTTGGAAGTCATACTAGCGCTGCTCAGATTCTTCCAATTAAAATCTGACAGTGTGAAGCAACCTAACATTTTGCTGCAAAGTGATTTGCTGAAAGGTATGGAAGACAAGGAAGTACTAAACAGTGGATGAAATATCACCGCCAGAAAGTCAATAGAAATTGTCATTTGCTTCAGCTAGCCCAGGATTTTTACTTTGCTCTGTGTTCAGTACAAGACATCACTGGCCCAAGTCTTCATTTTCTTTCCACAGCCACTGCTCTCAATTGGGAATTGGGCATAAGTCCTCAACAGAACTTGAAATTCATTATAAATCCCTTTGTTGCCAATAGTTGAAGTTATTTTAGTAGCAGTAATTCATATTCCAGCTACCCAAATAGTGCTGACCTGTACTACTGCAAGAAAGTTTCTCCAAAATAATCAACTCAGTATTCTAGATCTTCTATTATTGCAAAAATTATGGATTGCTATTTTCTAGATGAAATATCTATTCACAGGCTCTCTGAACCACAATGCACAGCAGATGTACAATACTTTTGCTATGTTTAAGTTCCTTTGTGCCCTAAGGGAGAATGTGTATTAATTCTCTCTCTCTATATATATATATTAATACTTTCCCAAGAAAAATATATTATCTATTGAATGTCATTCTGTTACCCTCAGTTTAAAAGAGGAACATTTTAGAAGTAGTTAGTGGAGCTACCCAGGGAGGCAGCATAAGCCTGTTGCACTTGAGTAAATACCCAGATGCCTCCATAGCAATGATTGCGAGAAAACTTCACTCTGGGCTTGCTATTCATATGTAAAAGGCCTTTGACACAGTAATGCTGGAAGCATTACAGACCAACAAAATAAACACTGGGGGAAAAAAGTCATGATTGTCCCAGATATTTATAGTATCTATAGTATGAACTTCCTATGCTGGACAGCAAGCAGGAGTCCAGATACACTCTGCATTATGGGCATTGGGGAGAAGGGCACAACAGAGCACCACTCGCTTCTGGAGCGGGGACATGAGGTCAGACAAGGGGAAGTCACATGCCAGGAAAGGTACAGGTTCTCCTTTCTCCTGCAGATAGATCAGTTAACAGTCCAGAAACCAAAGCTCTTTACAGCATACCCTTTCTTTGAGGTACATGACAAGGCTACAGCCCAGCTTGAAGTTAATGTTTTACAGAGATGAGTTTTGAAATGTGGAAGGTGTGGAGAGAATTAATAATGATGTACAGCCCATAGAAAAGCGTTGGGCTTCTCCTGCGAGCGAGCTGTGCATGCGAGGCTATTTGAAGTCAGCAGGAGCAGTTCCTTTACAGTTGTGAGCAGAAAGGAGCCCTATGTGCCCAGGCATTATCAGCTCTTTATTCAGGAGCACAATATCAGCATGATAACACATACACTGTTTTGTCATTAGCTGTCAGCACACCTCCCAAAACAAATGGTCCCTCTGTGGTTTTATAATCATGGGAATATTCTCAGTGCTCCTATCAGCCTGGCTGCTTTCTGGCTCCAGACATCTCTGGAAAATAGCCTATTGAATCACGGCGGAAATCAGGGCAGAGTTGACTTCCTGGTAGACTCCCAACAATTAAATGCCTCTCCTTGGAATGTACAAGCTGTACTAGCACATTATTTATATTATACAACATTGCTGTGCAACCAGCAATATCAAGTCAATCTCAGGGACTCTACTCCCACCAAAAGGAGTAAGGAAATGGTAATCTGTCTATTGTTCCCAAAGTTTATGCCTTTTTTTTTCCTTGTTAATTTAAGTCACAACTCTTAAGAGATGGCAATAACCTGGTCTCTAAAATGCCTCCTTTATCTCCCTATTTATCTCCTGTGAGCCAGGACACTGTTTACCTGGCAAGAAAGCTGGAAAATATCTGTACAGGTAATTTTCCTACTGCTGTGAGGTCTCCTGGATGCTAAACAACATGAAAAAGAAGAGACAAACCCAACAAAATCTCTCTGTATTATCATATGAAGCAAAACATTTTCAGCTCAAAGGTAGTGCCAAATGGTTCAGCTGATTTTAGAGATTT
>NW_010577043.1:209826-222017 GCF_000705375.1 Tinamus guttatus | reverse complement strand
GTTTCGTGGTTCCTCTTTGAGCCGGGAAACGTTTTCCCCTCTAGACTCGCAGCCGTGGCCCAGGGGTGCGGTGTGAGCCCACGTTGTTCATCGTCCCGCGGTAGTTCTTTCTGCTTCAGGTTCTTTCTGTCAGTCCTGGTTAGCCTCCCCCTCAAGCGTTTTACTGATTTTTATTTTATTTATGTGTTTATTTATTTAGTGAATACACAACAGACAAGAGAAAAATATTTGCAGAAAGATGCAGGTATCTGATCGCAGCCGAGAGCTTAGGTTAAAGCAGAAAGCTGCAGAAGTTGTTGCCAAACTCCACAGAGAGAGAACTTGAGAAGGCTCAGGAATTTCAGCCACTTCTCAAAGCTACCTTTTTTGTTGTTGTTGTTTTACCCAGTTTCACCTTTCCTCATCACAGTAAATCTCTAACCTCTCCCTCTTGCCTCAAGGCCTGCCCATACAAGTAAGACTCTTGTACCAGGGAGCAGTGTTGGGGCATGTTAGGCTTGTAGTTGTGTTCTAACTAGAGTAGGCCAGAAAAGTTCTTTTTCTTCTTCTTTTTTCTTTCTTTTTTTTTTTTTGGGGGGGGGGGGGGGGGGTGGTATGGTTCCCTTGTCCTTTTCCCCCTCCCTTTGCAAGGCCCCATGCTGTCACCACAGCCTTCATGCTCTTCCAGGAGAAGAAGGAGCCCTTATCCAGGGCCAAAGTGGCCCACCCACACAGCAAAGCTAAGCCACAAAAGATGATGGACCAGCTCTGCAAGTTCCTGGCTAGGGTTTTGTCCAGGTCAGTGACAGTTTCCAAATGGTTGTGATTAGAGAAAGCCACGTTCTAAGACTGAATATGGACTTCAGTGAAACTTAAGCCTTGTTTTCAAAGGGGTTTTCAAGAGTGGGAGGAAGGCTAAAATTGAGCTTCTTTGATGTTTGACTCTTGATTCTTTCAGTGGGGTGTGATAGGGTCTAGAAAATCAATGTTAACACTTTAGCTGGTGGCTCTTTCCTTTTGGCTCCCTGGCTCTGTTCATCCCCTTTGCGGAGGACACAGATGAGTGTGGGAAGGCAGGTCGTGCTGTGTCCTCCTTTCTCTTGGTTACTGCTGCAAAGCAGGCAGCCCTGAGAGAACCAGCCTGAAGCTTCGCAGCAGTGTTGGCAAAAGACAAGGTACCTTGAGGATGAAGCGGCTAAGAAAAAAGTGTCTGAGCTGCAACAGGCAGCCTTGGAGGTCTGTTGGGGTATGAGGGCTAATGCTAGAGATGTCACGCAGTGCTTGCCTTGGAGGCAGAGAGCAGGAGTCAGCCTAACTTTCCAGGGCTGTGGCACTGGCAAAGAAGGAAGAGAAAAATGTTTAGAAGTCTCCACTTTGTGTAGATTTGGCCTGAACTCGTGCGCCGATACCATGTTTCTCCATAGCTTTTACAAACCACCAGTGAGATATTTCCTTTTCTGTGGTTGACTCAAGAAAGGGAAGGAGAGCAGAGAGGCGATTTATTTGAAGATGTAATATACTTCCTATCCTAGGATTTGTTGAAAAAAGGAACAAGATGTGGTTGTCCCACCCTACCTATAGAGGGGGAGAGTGTTTAACATGGTGTTTGAATCCATCATTCTCTCAATATGGGGTGGTCTTAATAAAAGTGCTGAGTGTTGGCAAGGCTGCCAGTCCATAGAAGGTACAATACTGACTCTTTACCTGCAGAGGACTGACCATTTGGTATCACCTTTATGTCATGTTACAGGTAAAAAAGACACAAAAAAGATGGATTGGGGAGCTCTGCATGCCATTTTAGGAGGTGTGAATAAACACTCCACCAGCATTGGAAAGATCTGGCTCACAGTCCTGTTCATCTTCCGTATCATGATCCTGGTTGTGGCGGCAGAGAGAGTCTGGGGAGATGAACAACAAGATTTTGTCTGCAACACTCTGCAACCTGGGTGCAAAAATGTTTGCTATGACCATTTTTTCCCTATCTCTCACATCAGACTCTGGGCCCTGCAGCTGATCTTTGTCTCCACACCAGCACTGCTGGTGGCCATGCATGTGGCTTACACCAGGCATGAGAAGAAAAGGCGTCTCAGAAACGGTGAGAAAATTAACATTGAAGAGATGAAGAATGAGAGAATTCACATCCAGGGCCCCTTATGGTGGACATACACCAGCAGTATCTTCTTCAGGATCATCTTTGAAGCTGTCTTCATGTACACCTTCTATTACATGTATGATGGGTACCAAATGCCTCGCCTGGTGAAGTGCAATGCATGGCCCTGCCCCAACACAGTGGACTGTTTTGTTTCTCGTCCCACTGAGAAAACCATGTTCACCATTTTCATGCTTGCTGTGTCTGGGATCTGCATACTGCTGAATTTAGCGGAATTGTGCTACTTAGTGATAAAAGTTTGCATGAGAGAACGCAGGAAATCAACAATTTTAAAATAATTGCCCATTGCCACAATTTCCTAACTTCCCCCTTTTACTCAAACTTTCTTAGGTGTCAGAAGGCAACCTGCAATATTTCCACACTCAAGGCAAAGGATGAAAATGGAAGATGATCCATAATTTCAAAATTATAGCCTCTAAAATTATAGTGGGAAGCTGCCCCTGAGCTTAGTTTGTGAGCTAATTCAGCCAATTCAAATAAAGAGAGCAGCCTTTTGGCAATAACTTTTCCAAGTATGTCTACTGCTGTGCTTCTGTCAGTGGGATAGGGCCACTTCTCAAAAAGTGGGGGTCGGAGTGCTCAGAAGAGGCTCCCATGCCTGAAGGAGAGGCAGAAATTATAGACACGTTACCTGCACTTCAGGGGAAAGCCACTGAGCGAGAGCTTTGATCGGAGCGGGGTGAAGGATTTTTGGAGAACTTAGTGCTGGTGAGAGGCAAAAAGATGGGGAGGCAGTTGAGTTTGTAGCATGTATGTTTTTTCTAGGCCTTTTTTGAGAGCAAGAATGGGGACTGGGGTCACAGCGCTCCAGGGCAGCACCCATGCCACCACCTCCATTGGGGACCAGCCCGACTTCAGCTTTTCAGCCCTGCACTGAGGAGCCTCCCAGCAGGGCTAGCAGTGAGCAGCCTCCCAGGCTATCAACGTGGCAAGGTGGTGGCAGCCTCCCTGCCTTGGCAGGGGCCGCAGCAGCAGGAGGAACGAGGTGTGTGTTCCGTTCCCCAGAGCAGGAGGGGCGGTGGGACTGTCTTCTGCCTGGTTCGCTCTCCCACAGCATTTGCCAGAGACCCTCAGTACAGAAGAGTTTTGTTTTTTTTATCTAATGAAAAGACTTTTTAGTACTTGGCTGAGTCTCCTCCAGCTGTTTATCTTTGAAGATTTTCATTCAGTAAAGAACAAAAATAATGCCTCTTTTTTCATTCTGTTTGCTATCCAGGGCAGAATGATGTTCAGTGGGCTACACCTACCATCAGTCTCTTTCCATCAATCTTCACTTTTACAGAGGCTTTTCTCCTTAAAGTCTTCTCCTTGTACCCTTCAAGGGAGTACATGAACTCACTCCCCATCTCTCTGATATTGGGCCCGCTTGTAGAAAGCTTTTTCTGTTTCTCCTCAATGGCTTTAATAACTATTTTCCCTTCTAAAGAAGGAGCACAATTTCAGCTTCTCTTTTTGCATCTGCCACTTCCTCCAATACACTGAAGTTTATCACTGTGGGAGTAAACAAAGATGCATTAAATAAGGTCCATGTTCTTATTAAGCTATTAAGTGTGCTATTAAGTGTAGCATAAACAGGCTGGCACCCTAAAACCAGTGATACAGCTTAACTGCAGGTGGGAGTGTGGTGGTTAATAAAGGAGTGGGGAAAAATGCAAGCAGCATCCTCAGACATGTGAGCAAAACGATGGAAAGTCATTAATAAAGAGCTGAACTGCAAGCGTGCTCTGTAAAAACATCCTTAGCTCAACTGTAAGAACAAAGCTTGGCACGAAGCAGGTTTGTGCTCACGAGAGTGCCTGCGTTGTTCCATGCGCTGGTACAAAGAGAACAAGCTACTCACACTCCCAGGGCTTTAGTATTACATTTCTTTTGTAAGAACGAGATTTTTTTTTTTCCTGGAACCCTAAATAAAGCCTTTTTTGTTGTTGTTGCCTGGTGTTCTGTCTTACTTGTATGTGCCATGTATTATATAACATGTTTAATGAGAATGTGTTTGCCATAATATAATATGTAGGTGCTAATGCTACATTTAATAGCCAAGAGCTACCGCAAGTGTTTTAGACTTTTGCTGCAGGTTAATTTGCAGGTGGCTGCGTTGCCTGTTGTCCTACAGAATTCATGAGTTGGAACATCACATGTATGACCTGCACTAGAAATCAGTTCTGCTCTAAATCAGGCAGGTAATAGCCGAGCTGCAGCTGTAAATAACTTACCAGCCCCATCAGAGATTGGTCCCCCAATCAGCCTTTGAGTTTGACTGTAATTTAATTTAGACTGGAATAAGAAAGAGAGATGCATCAAAATTGGTAGCAGTATTCAGCTAGAAGTTTGACAACCAGATGTCATGAGTGGAAGAAAGAATTAAACTGGAAAAGTGACTGGAAGTGACCAGGAAAGGCCCTTCATCCAGGACTGCAGCATCAGTACAGGGCTCTCAGGTTATTTACTGCCTAGAACATTTCTTTTCTGTTTGCATTTGACTAAATAGCTGCTTTGTAACAGAGAAAAGAAATCAGCAGCTTCATAGAAAGCAAGCCTTTTGCATTCACTTCTGTGTGCTCCATTGCATGGCTGGCCTCCTGCAAATGGTTTTCCTAACAGATTAAAACATGGTGTTTGTACTGGAGTCATGTCTGTCCTTTCCTGAAGTATCCCAGACATGTCTGCCCTTTGGCGGTTGGCTCCTAGACTCTTCTCTCAGTGAAAGCCACAAGGCTGTTGGTGACCCAAGCCACAAATTGGAAATCAGAGCTCTAATTAGGGGCCAGTGTAAAGTGCAGTCACAATATGGGGCATGATATCAGAATATGTGATATCAGAATGAGGAAGCATCGGAGTGGGATAGGTCAAATTATACCAGAAATCACCAGGAATTTACTGTGGACTTCAAGAGTAAACTTTTATCCCAAACTTTCAAACCAGATCTTGGCAAAAAGAAAGGAAAAAGAAAAAAAAAACAAACTTTACTTGTAACCCAAAAAAAAAAAAAAAACTTTACTTGTAACCCGTGCTTGAGATTTGACTTCCTTCTCATGAAAGAAAGACTTAATTAAAAGGAAAGCAGGAGCTTATATTTTTGATTTAAACAAAAAAAATCAAAAAAATCCTCAGTTATTTAGCAGGTACCATAAGCCAATGCACTGTAGTATTTCCTCTCTCACAGCAAGAATATAAAAGACAACTGTTGTGGTGCTTGCACAGAAAAATCCTCCTATACCACTGAGGTTCAAGTCAAAGTAGCAGTATTGTTAAAAGTTGACTTTGTTTTGTAAAAATTCTACTGCAGCAAATATGCAATAGTTGAGAGCACTTTACCACAAACAGCCTTGTGGAATTTCATCTCTTTTTCTCCTTATCACACCTTCCTCCCCTGCAACATGGGCTAATATGTTTTGTCAGGCAAAAAAACCCACACTCCAAGAGTTCCATGGTATTTTGTGGCCACTAGTTCTGATGTCCCAAACAAAGAGCAGTCACTGCCCTGGGTGTTAGTCACAGGTTTCTTTGAATTTTTCCTTATCCTGTTATCTCTACAGTAATTTTAAATGATTTGGAGCAAAGAAAGTCATATGAATAATGGTGACTTTGCAAGACACGATCAACTGAGACTAATTTTTTACCATCTGTAAAAAATGCTTGTCCCTGTCATTGCTTGTCCCTATCGTTTTCTTTTACAGAAGATGCTTTTGTAAAGTTGGTCCAGCTCTGACCTGGGTATTTTTTACATATGCCCCCCTAGCTACCAAAAAAGCCTCTTTAAGGTGGGTTTGGGTGGAAAAGCTTTAAGCTGTAAGTGGCAGCTGCCCTGCTGGCATTGCACCTTTGCCAAAGAGCTTCAGGTACCTCTGGCACGTGGCACCTACCTTAATGCTACCCTGCAGTTCAGCCTCAGACTTGACTGTACATTCACACGTGCCCCGTCCTTCTTTTCTGCTCGTAATCACTGACATTGATGATTAGTTTTACATCTGCCTGCTCCGTGCCACTGCAGTCCATGGTATCTGAATACATCCCTCTACTAAAGGCAGTCCTGTCCACACGTGCTGCTGGGTAGCGCGGTGCTTGCATCAGCCCTGGGTGCTGATGGCAGCAGGGACAGGCAGGGGAAGGAAGTTTGTGTTGGGTGAACTGGTAGAGAACTTAGCTGGGCTATGAATCACTGCAGCCTGCCCATGAATAAAACCTATTGTGCTCAAAAGTGGTTTGCTCTTCGCTTTTTTTTTTTTTTTTTCCTGCAGAAAAACTGTATCTTGGAAGCTGCTTTGAATCTGTATCATAAAGCCCTGCTTTTACGCTGCTGTCTCAAACACCACTGAGGGGTAGAGAAGAAAGCACAAGAACACAGGCAGGGAACAGCCCAGTTCCTCATATTACAGAGATCCAAACCTCGCTTTGCAGCAAGGCACGGTGCCTACGCTAATAAATACTGTGGTGTCTGAGTGCAGTCACCTGGCCCAAAGCAGGTAGAGTTTCTGAGTGGTCTAATTGTACTGTGCCAGCTTATCTGTGTGGTTAAGCACCTAGATTTGCTGTCCTCTTTGCAATTATGGTACTATAGGCTTGTGAACTGAGAAAGAAAATAGCAGTCCTAAAATATTTAATTTAGAATAATGAAATTTGGTTGAAAATGTTTTGCACGTCATTTTCTACTGAGGTTCAACCTTAAGACAGCACATAAAAATTCCTCTCACATCTCCAAGAAACCCACACAGTAACAAGATTGCTACATTTCTTTTTATGAAGTGACTGAAAAAATTCCCATAAGTTTTCCATATAACTATCAACATTTCTTGTTACAGATCTCCTTTCATTCAATTTGAAATTATTATAGTCTTCCTAGGACAGAGAATCCCTTAATCACATTGTTCCTGAGTTTCCTCAGCTGGAACATAAAAGATGACAACAGTGTCTGGCTCACAGAGAGCAGGAAAGTTTAATTAAGAATTGTTTGCTAAGATCATTGCAAAGATAAGTGTCAGAAAAACATATTTTTTAATTATTGTGACATAAAGATTTCAAACCTATGCAATGTTGCATCATTAATGTAATGCCTAATTATGGCTAGTTATGTCCCTGCCCTAAATATTGCATCTTTTCCAAGGACTGATCATTTAATTTACATTTTAAATGGCTTCCACACTCACTTCAACACAAACAGAAACAAACTACACACTTACCCACTCACATGTTCATGGAGAGAAACAAACTGGCTAAATCATTATCTCACTTTTAGCTCTTAGAAAATTCAAACAATTATGACATGGATTTGTCAGGAATCATTTCTGTTTGTCCCGTGAAAACAGCTTTTATGTATGGCCATAAAATAGTTATTAATGATTCATTGTCAAAATGTGAGGATCCACCAAATGGCATAAACTGTGCAGCTGGGAGGAGCTGCAAATACCTGGGAGGAGAGGATTAGAACCCTGTAAGATCTTTATCAGCAGGAGAAAAGGTTTAACAGAAGTGGTTTGGGAAGCTGAGAAAGACTAAACACCACAGTTGAGAAGGATCAAGCACTTGCACAATTGTAGGATGGAGAATTGCTCTAAAACAAGGAATAGTTTTGAGGGGAAGAGAAGGACTTTGTAGTAGATCATCGATGGAACACAAGTTAATAATGTTATTGACCTGGGAGAAAATATCAGACTGGGATGCATAAACAACCATCAAAATGATGATATTTGAAATGATGTTACACTCTTTTTAGCATCTGCAAATTCTCACCTGAAACTTACTGTAGGGCAATTTGACAAAAAAACCCACGTATATCAGCTGGAAAAATCCAGAAGTCAGGAATAAGAATGACCAAACATCTAGAGCACACACAACACCTGTGAGGAAAGCTTGAGAGAAATGGGTTGGCCTAGAAAAGTCTGAAGGAAGGCCCAATAACTCCCTTCAAATATATAAAAAAAATAATGTGACAAATGAGGATTTTTCTCTTTGCATCTGCTGGTAACAGGACAAGAAATAACAGGCTTACGCTGCAACCAGCCGTTGATCATCACTGCAGAAAGCACTCTGTGGAGAGGGCTAGCACTGAGTCAGTGATGGGCATCATCAAAGGGTCTTATAAGGGCAGGTTAGTCCAACTACTGCTGAGGATCATGTAGCTATGGGACAGAGGGCAGGGCTAAAGGGGACCTCAAATGAAAGAGTCAGTTGTGTTTTTGTACTATCATAAATTCCACCTGAAACCCAGGAGATGGTAGTATGAATAAATACATATTTAATTCATATAAATGATTTTGATCATGGGTATTCTTTTATGTTATCCCCAGCAGAGTAGATAAAGAACTCCTCTTGCCTTGGTCTTGTATCTCACAACATGGGCATTCCTCCCAAGAGCTGCTAGCTTGTATCTGCGAAGTCTAGTCTTTCCTGGACAAGCCACTAAAACCCAGCTCAACTTTCCACTTTGCTGCCCTGAGCCGAGCTGACTATACACGAACACTGCTAGAGGTGACTGCGGCCTACTCTTCGCCTGTCAGACTTGCCATTTCACGTTAACTGGTTTCTTCCAGTTCAAAGACAGATTCACGTTGTGGAGCAATCTGGATATTTTTATACAAGATTTCCCATGCATAAGCTCTGCTTGTTTTTTTTTTTTTTGCTTCAAAGCAGGAGATCTATTCCTGTTCCTTTCTTTGGAAGGCAGCCAATATTTGAAGCCTTTGCAAACTTAACAGTGCATGTCAGTAAGGTATATTCCTGCTAAAATATACTGTATTTGTTCCTGCCCTGAACACAATGGAAAAGAGCAACAGGAAGACAATTTCCTTGTGTGGAAGCCTTTCCTTGTGGTTTGGCATTGCAAAGTCTTCACTGGTAATACTAGTTTAAGGTATTGACACTGGTCTCATCCCATCCTGCTCATTCCTACCCCATCTGCGTCTCTCACATACCCCACTGAATGCACTGCCTCTCCTCCAAGATCTTCACCGTGCCAGCTGTCCTGGGCACTGGATTAGGTGGCTGTTTTAGCTGATGATGGAACAAACATTTTGATTTGCTGGATTGTTTTTTAGCTGGATCAGTTCCTTGATCTGGCTTGCACGGAGGCCCTGTGAACTTTCCTGCTGACGTGCCTGTGGGGCAGTAGGCCATGGCGTTGGGCAAGAAGGGCGGCAGGGAATTGGCAAGAGGGGTGGAGGGATTGGCGACGTCTTGAACTGCACTGGCTGCTCCACACCTTGTAATTTCAAATCACAGCCTCTGGCTGTATTTTCATAAGTGGCTGCTGCTGGGAAGGAGACAGTACCCTCATCCTCATCTTTTCCCTCTTTCTCTGCACAGCCATCCCTGCTCACCTCTCCTCGATTCCTCACCCTGCTTCCACCCTACTTGCCATCTCCCTGCCCTGGCACCCCCTTCTTTTAACACTTGTATGAGTTGATTTAATCCACTAACTGAACACAGAACTATTTGAACTCTTAAGTTTTATTTATTTTCCACCCAGTTATTCTTTTCTCCAGGTTTGTGTTAGGCATTAGTGTTTTTCAAATACCAATACTTCTGTTTCATTTCCTCATGTTTTTGGCAGTTGTGTGGAGAAAAAGCTTCAAACCATGGCAACACACATTAAAAAAGTCATTTCTCTCAGGATTCTGCATGTCCCATGTCTCTCTTTTCCAGTTCTTTCTCATAACAGATGCCTGGTTTGTACAGTCATAATTTTGCTGCTACATCTCACAAGCAGCTTTTGCTCTCAGGAAGGAGACTGAGTGCATGTCACTGCTGCATAACTCAGAGCAGACCAATTTTGTCAGCATATTAAGGGACTTCCCAGTTTCCAATGGAATTCTGAGAGGACACTTACTCTGATGGGTAAAACGGCAGCCTAGGATGACGTGTGCTGTTCTCAGCTCCACCACAGATTTTCTGTTTACCTAGGAGAAGTCATCATGTTTTCTTGTGCCTTCAACAATAACAATACACAATTAGCAATAATCCTTCCTGTCACCAGTTATTTTTGCTAATATTCTGTGTTTTCTGAGGTGTTTGTGAGTAGCATCTAATACACAGAACACTAACCACTAAGTGGCATAATACTAATAACTTCTATTTGATTTGAAATTCAACTACTACTCCAGTACTTCTGTTACAGCTTTATTTATTAGTTGAGTGGTTCTAAATACTAAAGGCTTTTGATATACTCCATGTAGAGAACAACTGGAGGAGGAAAACAGACTTTCCTGGTACTTATTCAAACTGTGGCAGCTGAGAGAACAGTAGTTTTCTTTTAACATTTAAATCTCTTTAGTGCCATCTTCTGTGCCAGAGCGGCATGTCAAGCGCAATTCTTTTCGTTGACACATACAGAGTGCCACAACATGCTGAAGGGAAGGTCCTCTCAGCTCTTTCCTTTGTGTTGAACGTGTGGATACAACTGCTCTCAGCACTGCTGTACAACGTACCTGTCAAGTGGGTTGTCATCAGTAGTGACCTGTACCACAGTTTAGAGATCCCACCATTAAATCTTTCAGGGGTGCACAGACACAGCAGCAAGGAACCTCTTCAAAACAGGTGCTTACATTGGAAAGAGCATGGGAGGAAATACTGTTTTCAGTCAAGACTAATCATTAAAAATTTCCCTTTTATTGTAGCAGTTGAGCTCAGGTTCAGGCTAAAATCAAGATATATTCCCTTAGCTTATGGGATCTTTTTATCTTTCCATAAGACTTGTATCTCTTTTGGATGTTTTCTCTTGTACTTTGCAGTACAAGCCCAAGTCTTCTGATCTATAAAATACTGTCTGACTGTTCTTTTCGCCCCCTCCTTTAACCCTACTCTGTCTATGCAAGACACATAGTTCCTCTCTTAGGATTTGTCTACACACAGTACAGGGTTTGTCACCTATGTGGAAGACTAGGTTCAAGACAAAAAATGAAATTAAAAAGTGGTTAATTAAAGGAAGGCTGGAAATTATGTAAGTATGCATTTTAATGTGAAAAAGTGAATATAAATTTTATTTTACTGTCTAGTGATAGCAGCAACTGAGGGAAACCTTTAAACATAACAAGGACCTAGGGATTTGAACCAAAGTGGCCACTGGAGTTGCTGTGGACCTTTAAAGACAGGGACCAGTTAGGAAACTGGCAGGATGGCCCTTTCAGGGGAAACCATCTCTTGGAGTATTCATATGAAAAGACACTTCTGAATATCTATTATTCTATAAATGTGAGTATACCTTGCTTCAGAATGAATTTCTCAGGCAGATGGGTCCTAATTTGTCTAGTCTGCCCCCTAAATACAGTTAAATTTCTCTTGTTTTAGTATGTGACTTTCAAAGAGCCCCTCATACCACCTCAGCAGGCTCTTTTGCTTAGGCTTTTTCCAATGCATAATGTGTCCTTGTTTTTACAGTTTTATAAAACTGAAACTTCCTTTCAGTTTTCCTCCAGTAATTTTGCATCCTTAGCCATCTCTTTTTCTACAGATGTCCCATAGAGTTTATGACGCTCCAAATCTTTTCTGGTAAGAATGCAGAATTCTTGGAAAGCAAATTCTTAGCAGATGAGTAAACCCAGGGAAGCCAGGCATTGCATCAGGCAATCCCATTTCAAGATGTATTGAATTCTGCACTAACAACTCTCTGTGGCAACACCAAAAGGCAGTTGTAGAACCCCACTGCCTGCTTCACTGCAGAATTTTTCCTAAGCAACAGAATCACAGAGGGGTTCAGGTTGGAAGGTTGGTTCAGAGATCACCTAGTCCAAACCCGCTTGGTCAAGCAGGGCCGCCTAGAGCACTGTGCCTGGGACCACGTCCAGGCAGCTTTTGAGTATCTCCACAGATGGAGACGCCACAACTCCAGTATTTGACCACCTCACAGAAAAAAAAAAAAAAAAGTTTTTCCTTATGTTCAGATGGAGCTTCCTGTATTTCAGTTTGTGCCCGTTGCTTCTCACCCTGTCACTGGGGACCACTGAGAAGAGGCTGAATCCATCCTCTTGACACCCTCCTGCCAGGTATTTATACACATCGACACAACTCTCCATTGGCAACAATGGCGCCAACGGTGCCAACGGTTCCAACG
>NW_010577043.1:173410-192869 GCF_000705375.1 Tinamus guttatus | reverse complement strand
ACATAGCTGGTCGGCTGAACCTCTGAAGCTAGGAACTGGCCATTGTTTGTAGAGTTTGTTTAGACAGTAGCATTTTTGTTCAATTGGCTACATCTGTGGTATTTTAGTGACAGCAGAAATGCTCCCTCTAACCACAAATGACATTATAGCTGTCAGACAAGTTGTTATTCTAGGATATGTATGCATTAACTCATTTGTGTACCTTGAAACAAATTTTTTACCGAGTATAGAGAAATACTTGGTTAGATGTTTCACCAATTCTGAAATGCTTGACTTCGCTTTTTAACTGAGTTACTTCTCTAATTCAGGAAGGGTCTTCTCATAGGAGAGTCCTCAGAAGTAGTAAAAGGAATGGAAGTATGAAAAGAGTAAATCTGATCCAGAATACACAAATTCAGCTTTAGATAAAACAGTTGTATTATTTTTTGATCTTGTTTCATCATTGTTTTCTGTATACATTTCACTTATAAATGATACCAGCCATTGCTAAAACACACTTTTGGCTACCCCAACTGCAGGAATTGCAGTTGAGGATCATTGTTTATTCAGATTCCACTAGAGAAACACACAGACTGCATGTTTTAAGAAACCAGCATCTATCAGAACTGCACAAACCTCTGTATAAGGAGAGAAGGTTAAATGTATCATAGAATCATAGAAAAGCTGGTGAAAGGGAGCTCTAATCCAACCTCCCACTCAAAGTGGGACTATCCCCAACATTATCTCAACTCAGTCATGGCTCTGCTGGCCACACCTCGAGTACATCCACAGACAGAGATCTCACAAGCTCCAGGTAACCTGTTTCCATGCTGTGCTACCCTGTATATTTTTCTAAAGTCCACTCTGAACCTCCCAAGACACAACCGCAGGGGTGTTGCCACTTTTTGCTCCATTTGCCAAAAATAGTTGGGCTCTGTTGTCCTTATAACTCCTTTCCAAGTAGTTGTAGGCTTTTCCTTAGCCTCCTTTAGCTGAGCTAAAAAAGCCCATCTCCCACAACAGCTCTTTGGGGTTCCTGTGCTCTAGGCTCCCAGCCAACCTCATTGCGTTCTGCTGAAACCCTGCTTTATAAATAACTAAACATCATAGACATCATAGAATGCTTAAGGTTGGAAGGGACCTCTAGAGGTCATCTAGTCCAACCTCCTGCACACGCAGGGTCACCTAGAGCACGTGGCACAGGACTGCGTCCAAGCGGGTTTTGAAGATCTCTAGAGATATATCAGGGTAACTTTCAATTTCTTTATAGGATAGAGGACTTAACGAGAGTAGGGAAGTTTATCCTCTCTCAGTCTACAAAGCTACTGCTTGTGAGGCTGGTTTTATCACTAGAACTTTAGTCAAGGTGTCTGTGCTTCAGCAAGTGTCCATGCAACTGGGCAAGTCCTGTGAATGCAATGTCAGGCAACCTGAGTTGCACTGATGTTGAATGGCCCTACTGAAAAGACACGAATCTAGAAGTGAACTGCAACATTTGGCATATCTCCTGTGCGTCTGTCATGATGACCCGGAGTTCAGGCAGGAAATGAAATGCAGATTATTCTTGGGAGCACTCAGGAATGTTCTTCCCACTTGTTTGGAGCTTGGCTGGGTGGTGGATGGGGTTTACTGAAGAGCATTGGTATTTTAGGAATAGCATCTTTAATGGAAATGATGATGCTGGCAGGGTCTAAGATAGTACACCCAAAAGTTTGGGGACTTCTCTAAGTGACTATAATTTCTATAGTTAGGTAGAATTCCATTAAGAAATCTAGGCAGGAGGACCCTAGCTGCTCGGCAGTCCTGGGAAGCTCAGATATTGCCAGTTACTGAGGTCAGAATTAGCTGAACTCTCACATATGGAAATGTCAAGTTCTTTGGGAGACTCTGTTTGGAGACTTGAGGTGAAACACAAATAGGTAATGTGTGAATGCTAAGCACCGTGAAGGAAAATCCTCCTCAGCCAGAGGAGGAGAAGGCCGGTTGGGTAGGAGCACCTTCTAGAAGGACTGGACTGCCTTCCAGTGGGTTGGTACAAGCTACCACGTCTGCCAGTTTGGGAGTTTGTAGGCAGTAACTGGAGCAAGGATTCTGGGAGCTATGATGATATAGATGTGGAATCTACACAAGTGCTTAAGAATTCATTATTAAATGTAATATTTGGAAAAAGAGAGCTTATTTCTTATTCTTGACTTGTAAACTCATCAATTCTAAATTTAACCAGACCACACACTGTACAGCTGCTTCTCATTTCTGTATCTATATGAGTACTTTTTTAATGTCAGTATTGCTTGCTATAGTGCCAATGACCTTTTCCAGGTTCGTTTTTCCTGAAAATTGTCATACGATAAGAGGTCAAAAAAAAAAAAAAAAAAAGGAACCAAGGGGAGCAATCAGGACTGGGCTTAGACTGAGAATCTGGCTGAAGTTGCTGGGACGCAATTTGAGGATCACGTCTGGGGCATCCCTACCCCCCTCAGTCCTTCCAGCTGCAGAGGTTAGTCTCCTGCTGCCTGAGAATTGCTGAAAATATCACATAGACCAGATTTCTTTAGAAACCTTAGCAAGACCATTCCTCTTTACTGTTGCTGCACACCTCCTCTGTACGTCCTTCACTTCCCTTTCCTGCTCACACAGGCTCTGCTGTCTCATCCCTTTATAATTCCTCCCTGGCCTCCTGCTCTTCTCCCCTCGCTCAGGCAGTGGGGATCTGAGCTCACATCCCCATCCTCCTCTCCTTATGGTGACAGCCACCACAGTCATGGCCCCATTTCAGTCCACACCTGAGGCGCTCATGCTCACTGCTGTGGTGTCTCTCTGTCTTCCCTCCCTTCTCCTGTTGCCTCTGGGACACTCATTGCATTTCTAAAACTGTTTCAGCCAGTAATGACATTTCTGTATGCTACTCTTTGTAACTCCTCATCCATCCCCCTAATCAACTCAGATTTCCATGGACTTTTTGGCTCCTCACAGAATCACAGGAGGGGTGAGGTTGGAAGGCACCTCTAGAGATCATCCAGTCCAACCCCCTGCTCCAGCAGGGACACCTAGAGCACGTGGCACAGGGTGGCATCCAGGCAGGTTTAGAAGATCTCCAGAGAAGGAGACTCCACAGCCTCTCTGGGCAGCCTGTTCCAGGGCTCTGTCACCCTCACAGGAAAGAAGTTCACTCCTCTTCTTTGTTTTTTTGGGGTTTTTTTTTGTTTGTTTGTTTTGGCAGTGTCTTACCAGTCCCCTCAATATAACTTTTCCCACTCCCCAGTTCACATTTCTTATTCTAGAGGTTTGTCTTCTGTCCTCTCCTTCCAGTATCTCCTTTTGATGAAAATGATCCCTTATCTTCCCTTGTCCAATGTCTTACTCTTCTTCACACATCCAGTCTTATCTCACCTCACTGTGCTCTCCTATTCCTTTTGCCTATCCTCAAGCTCTTACCTCTCATACAATGTGCGTTAGTGCAGTCCAGACTAAAAAAAAAAGCAGAACTTTTCCCAGGTCTGTTTTCTTAATGTCTCTGTTCTGTCTTTATAAATCTTGGATTTTTGGGGGGAACTTCTTACAAACTTAACTACCATCTCTATATGGCTGTCACACATTTCCAGATACAGTCTGGAATCCCCAAGGTAAAACATCAGCTTGTTTAACCCATCCTTTTAAAGATGAGCATCTGTTCCAACTCAACATAGCCAAAAGACAATCCATAACCTCTACCCTCAATCACTTTTAACTACTGTGACTAATCACCACCATCTTCCTGGTCATTCATGGTGTCATAATCTGGGTTTCATTTTCTATGGAAGTTTCTCTATATAATTTATAACTGGCCTTTATCTATACTGGGTAATCCAATGACTGTTAAGATTTCTCATAGGTGATGTATGTGGGGTGATGTTGCCTTAGTACTGATACGCTGTGCTATCCTGCAGCATTGGTGCTATCCCTTCCCTCAAAGTTTGCTTGAGCATTGTGCTTGGCTTCCCAGGCGCCTGACATTCCTTACTCAGCCGACCTGGCACCGGTCAATCCATATCCTGGAATCTCTCCAGACACCGTCAGGCAGCTTATGGAATGGATTGAACACGATGGTCACCTTACTGAAGCAAACCGTCTGAGTATCTCGCCAGAGGCAATCTCCTCAGGACTTTGGAGGCTATCAGTAGGATGTACCTACGTTTCTGAAAGCGCTTTGGAGATATCATTACCTATGTCAGGAGCTAGTCAGGAGCTATACACCATGACTATACAGCTATCCAAAACACAGTGCAGGTTTCAAGAGACCACTCAGTAGAGTAGGCTAGTGACATTTAACCTTTAACAAAGGTCAGGTATTTCTTTTCTCACTGGCAACATGGGATGCCTAAAATTAGGCGATGTGAAGGTCCAGTAAGGAATTTTCAGGGGACTGCAGGTTCTGGTAAAAATCAGTGTTAATTTGCGCTGATGAACCCACCTAAAGCCTCTAGAAATCTCTACTCATGCATCATCAGCCCCTAAAAGAGAGTTACTTATGAAACTGAGAATAAATTCACCTACAACCAGGTGTTTCTCAGTATTTTTCTAAAACCAGCCCTCATGAGAACATGTCTACATATTGATTTAGCTTAACTCTGCTTTGCATTTTCAGCCTAATTTTAAATAGAGTTTCATTTCTGATTTCTTGAGACAAATTCAAAACACAGCTTAAAATATAACAGACTTACTTAAAAGACCCAAACTTGAAAGGTGCTTGGCTCCCACTTTGCAAAGTAGGTCATGAAAAATGAGGCACACCCATGCAAATTAAATATCTGACAGACAGACTTATCTCATGAAGAGATCCAGACAACGGGAGCTTGCCTGAGTCTGGGACGACTTCCAAGAGCAGAGAACCCTGACTGCAAAAGTGAAAGGATTCTCCCAACAGGGAGTCTGGTATCACCCAGCCATGGCACTGAGGGGGTCCTCAGTGATTCTGCTTTCTTTGTTCAGATTTTTTTTTTTACTTAAATCAGCTATTCCATCAAGCAATGAGTTCTTGATTTGACTCTCTTATTCTGGTTCCAGTTCCCAAGTTATTTCATGTAACGCTCCCTCTGGCATCTCTCCCCTTTGCTGCAGTGAACAGTGTTGACGTATCCCCACACACTGGAATCCACTCACTTCTGGATGCCTATCTGCCTGCCACGGGAGCCCAGGCACACCAAGATCCTGTACAACTGTGCTCTTGGCCATACTTTTGCCTAACTGCATCATCAGTCTTTCTATCTTCAGCCCCCCATCAGAATAACCAGTGGTAAAGTGGAGCAGTTGAGATCATACTGCCAGATGAAAACCAGCTTGTTTTTAGAGTAAATCCATGCCAAAGTTGCACATATTTTGCGCTAGGAGAAAAACAAATAGTCATTCATGATATGCAAAGGTAACTTGCTTGGGTTTAACTATTTCCAGCTATTGGCCAAGAATGATAACTTGCTGCAGGGAATCTGCGCTGGGCTTCTCACCAGGAATGTTTGCCAACCTTGCAGCCCTCTGCTGTGTATCATTGCTGTAACCTTGGCCAGCTGAGTAGGCTTTGGGCCAGTAATGGTCAGCTGAATTTTTGGAGCTCTGGAATATAGGTTAATATTCCATTTTTTTTTCATGTAAAATTAAAATTTATAGATCTAAGATAAAATTCTGCCTATTCATGTCAAAGCCTTATTTCACTGATGGTCCACAAGTATGAACTGCATATAGATACCGAGAGAGCTAAAGGGTTAAGGCTAAAATGTAGTTACCAAGCAACTCTTTTCCCTTCTGTATACAACGCCGTGTTATCACTGCGCCGCGCAGAGATAGGCACGAGCGACACGGTGAAGTGGCCCTGGAAGCGCGATCAGCTTCACGGCCCTTCCTCCTGCAGCCTCAGCCAGGAAGAGCTGCAAAGTGCGGGACACCAAGGCAGGAAAGCACATCTGGAGTTTTACAAATCCAGCTGATCAGTTGATGGATTTTTCTCTATCTCTGAATTAATGTCTGACAGGTTAGGCATGGCAAAGTGTCTGCCTGTGTCAGCCCGGCATTTCTGAGATGGTGCTCTTTGGCCAGAGGTACCTTTTCTAAAAAGACCTCCTGGCACGGTGGAGGGAACTTTGGTGCCCGCTGAATTTCTTAGGAAATAAATGAGGTAGCTTAATTTGCATTGAGTCTTCTCCAAAATAATCCTTACAGTTTCAGTGCATTCATTTTGTGCTTGGCATTAATCCAACAGCTGTGAAACCTTACTTCTGCTGGCAATGCCTTTGCACTAACCTTCAGAAAGTCTTGTGGCCTAATATCTCCATTGGGTATGGCCCAATATCTCCATTTTCCCATCTGTAAAATGGAAGCATGAAGTGACTTTCATCCGCTTTACGAAGTGCTTTGACATCTACAGATGAAAAACTTCACGGTGTATAGAGGTAGTGTCAGCCACTGGAAAGACAGTGCTTTTTTTAAAGCAAAAATTACAAATGCTTTTTCCTAGAAAGAAATATACAATAATAGCTAAATTCAGCAAGTGTGATTTAGGAAACTGTGTGGACCAGGCAAATTTTGAGTCCTGCAAAAAACAATCTATGAAGAAAAGATGATCTCTTTCTAATCATAACACCCCTTTTATATATTACTGCACTTTTTACTATTGCTCTAGAAATCCCTGCTTTATTCTATAGCTTCACTAATTAGCACTGAGACCTGATTGATGGGGAAATACAAATTGCCACTCAGGAAGCAATCTGAGCATGGCAAACACTGGACATCTCCAGGCTCATTCTGCCCATCACGAGACATTAGTCAGTGTCAACTGTCTTTCCCTGCACTACACGATGATGATAAATTTCCCAGGTTTTGAACAATTTTGTTTCGCGTGATCGTCTAATCTGTGAGACTCCGTTTTTGAAAGTACGTGGCCAAGCACTATGGCTGTGGCTAAAGCCAAGTGTAAAGTCTTTATGAGTCCGGGACAACCAACAGAGGCAGGAGAAGCCCGTGGTCTTGCTTGAGGAGGCCACTTGCTGAGCGTTCACTTCCAATGTATCACTGGGGTTTCTGCTACACCCTGCTAATATCAAAACAACTGTTTTTATAACACCATTTTGCTGTTCCTGCATTGCTGGGATTTCCTTTAGCTCCTGTTAACTCTGTCCAGAACATATGTAGCCACCATTGGTTTTGGAAGGCAGTTCTAGATGGCAGTTTGTTTTCAGAGCCCAGAAACTGGAGAGCATGTGCTCTGGGATGGGCTTGGGCAGGAACCAGCCCTTGAGCAGGCTGACACCGGGACTGGCAGCACTGCAGGGAGCCCCGAGGCTGCAGACTCAACTCCGTCCCATCTGCAGAGATGGGAATGGGGCCCAGCAGCTGCCCCTTTCCTCCTGGGCCTCTTTGGTTTACACATCAAAAGCCCCCAATACAACAGGCAACTTGCTAACAGTGCTAGCAATTAGGTCAAGCACCAAAATTGCAATGACACCCAGTGCTTCCCTCTTCCACTAAGAGGATTTTGGCTGTTATCAAACTGCAGTTTCACACCCAGTGCTTCCCTCTTCCACTAAGCTGGCACTTGAGATCCCAGCGGAAAGCCCTCAGGAAAGGGGTGCAGGGAACCCCTGATCTGTCAAAGAAGAGGATTTCGGCTGTTATCAAACTGCAGTTTCCATGGACAGTTCAGCTTTTACAGAAAAATTGAGGTAACACAGTTAATAAAAAGACAGAACCGAAATATTTCTATCATCTTGTTAGGAAACTAGTTTGGAGCTGGAGTCACACGGCAGAATACCTTAATTCTGTGCCACACAGAGAGGGTAAGAGATGATTTCTGCCAAAATAATCTTGCTGTGGATGCTGCACAGATACAACATTCAGTGTGCTGCAGCTACAGGTCCATGTTAAAGGTAACATGCCAGAACAAAAAGGAGATACTGAGAGAGGCAAAGACAGAACCAGTGACAAATTGGGTGGCATGTTTAGCAGTTACGTTCCAGATACTGACCAGAATATAAGTTGTTACTTTCAGTTTTGTTTTAAGAAAACGAGAAAAAAATGATCCCAATGAGATAAAAATAGGATGCTGATATAACAGCCCATATGTTGTTGTAGTGCCTCATCATTTACATACCTTAATCTCATTTAATGTTATTGCCTCATCGTCATGCAGGCCATGAAATAAATGTCTAAATTTGGTAGAGGCAAGAGAGACAAAGTCAATAGAGCAATGAGCTCAGGTGCCCTGGCAGTCTGAACCCATTTCCTTAAGGATAAACACTACCATCCTCTGCTGAATAGACCTTACCCAGGAGCCTGCAAGGAGCCTTACCCTCACCTGTCCTCAACATTTTTTTAGTTTAATCAGCTCTGTTTCTTTGCCAGTTTTACTATCCTATCCCCTGAGAGCTTGGATTGCTGATGCCACTGAATCTGATTAGCCAGGAATATAAAAACTAGAGAAAATAGTTCATTCATTAGTATCTTGGTTTGTATTCAATTTGATGGATTTTACATTTCTATCATACATACATATATAAATATACATATATATATAAAATAATCTCCAACAGTTAGATAATTTCAGGAAGCATTCATTTAGTGCAAAATGGTCCACCATCATTAAATGTGTGTGTTCCTGGACTTGATTCTCATGTCAAAGAATACATACATGAAAATGGTGTGTTTGAAAACTCTAGGGCTTAGAGGTTTGACTTTTAATTGTTAGTAAGGATACTCTCTTGTGGTGAGGTCCCAAACGGGATATAACAGTGAAGGAAGGGGCTCTACCATGAGTACTGCGCCAGTACTTACAAGTTGAATAGCTGGGCTTGAAGATGCTGGTGAATAATCTTTAAAATGGGAAATACTCTAGATTTTATGGATTTGGTACAAAAGCCATGAAGGCTTTCCTCATCTTTCTACATGTTCTAGTTCAAACCTAAAAATCACATCCTAAAGGAAATTACCTAAGGAAAATTTCTTAACAGAGAGGGTGACAGAGCCCTGGAACAGGCTGCCCAGAGAGGTTGTGGAGTCTCCTTCTCTGGAGCTTTTCAAAACTTACTTGGATGCAGTCCTGTGCCACGTGCTCTAGGTGACCCTGCGTGTGCAGGAGGGTTGTACTAGATGATCTCTAGAGGTCCCTTCCAATCTTAAGCATTCTTAAGCATTTCTGAAATATAGCAATAAAATGCATTTCCACAGTCTGATATTTTTTACTGGCAGTAAAGCAAAGAAAAAAAATATGAATTTCAGAAGTGCCTACCTCTTGGAGACCAGAACAAATTTTTCTCTGGTGAGAAAACAGTCATTTCTGTCTAATTTTGATCCTATCTGACTTTCCTATATTCACATTCCAAAAGTGTGTGATGTTCCCATTTTCACATCTCAGAAATATACACAAGCCTACTCGATATTTAAGTTTCTATATGCCTATATTCCCACTGAGACTGTCTAGGCTCCTGCTTTTCTCAGGACACGACAGGGAGCAGCAGTAACCATTTTCCTGGGAGTTTTGGGTGTTCTTCCCCTTCCTCCTTCCCTCCCAACAGAGCCGTGCCTTCTGAAGAGGTCTCTCCTAAGCCCAAGGATACTTAAAGGTAAAGATCAGAGCAGCTGATCAAATGCAGAGGCTGCCTGGAGGAAACTCAGATTCACTTTATAATGGAGCAGCTGCAACAGACAGCCCTGAGAGCACAGACATATATACCTATAGGATGGACGAGAGTTATTGCATCTGATATATCCAATTCTCCACCATGAGATAAATTTCATCTCTCCCAGAGCATTTTCCTCTGGTTTTCCTAAGCAGCAGATCCCGGGAGGGAGGCCCAGAGGAGACTGGACACAGCTTGGCTCCTGGCACGATGCTATGGGGCCCCAGTGTCCACTCGGATAAATAAAGCACTATCTGCCTAACTATCACCTTGTTGATGTGCTTGATTGCTTTTAGTCATACAGCTGCTCTAGTTTTCCTGCTTAGCTTAATCACACAGCTTTGCAGCTCTTTCCTGCAATTTTAGACTGTTTATTTGGATAGCGTTAAGAAAGGTTAGAAGTTGAGAAGACACTTAAATCACATAAAATCCATCCTCCCCATGAGCAGAAAAGTCGCCAGGAGAGAAGAGGGTGGATGTGGAGCCCATGATCATTTCATGGACCCACTTATGAAGTTACCTGCATGGCAGTGACAGCTCTTCCCCCAAGACCACTGTGTGTCAGTGCAGGTAGGTGACAGCACCTATCAAACCAGCTAGGCTCTGGCTCCAGGGATTTCTAAATCTAAATCTTCTAAATTGGTCCTTCTAAAGTGGTGCTGCAGCCCCAGCCCATTTTTTTCCATCATGCTTTTCCTAGGCTGGTCTTCCTGTTAGTTCCTTTATTTTTTTTTCCAACTTTCCTCTCTCAAAGCATTGAAAATTTCTATGTTGATCAGTTAATGGTTGCAATGTTCTAGTATTATTTAATTCAGTAATATACAGCTCCAGGATATGGGAATCTATGGACATGATTTCTGATAGCACACAGGGGCATCCCTTTCTTGTTGACCTTAATTTCCCTTCCTTTCTAGCAGAGCTGTGTGAAATTATTCTGATCCAGTGGCCACATTTTGAACTCCTATCACTGTTGTCACTTAAGGGAGAGAGGAACCAAGCAGAGAGACTGTAGATGCAGCAATCATCAGCCTTCCTCATCATTTCACTTATAGTTTTCTCAGTGCTTCCTCTTGTCTCTTAAGAGCAGAATGTTGCTCCACACTCCTGACAGATAGTCTTAAATAATGATAGAAAAGGGTTCAAATAAGGACTTCTGCTGAAAAAGTCTGTAGGAAAAAAAAAGGCAAATCATACATAGCTGATTTGTGAATCTTATTTCCTGGCTACAGTCACCTCACTGGTGCTAAGGTTACAGAAAATGGTTTTTCTGACACACGGCCAGGTCCATGTCCGTTGTGGCCAGTAACTCCAGCATGGATGTCAGCACTTCCCTGTCTCCAGCAGCCGGTATTTGCCTTCGCTTTCAGAGATTGCATACGTAAGCTGAAGAACTGACGTAATGCTTTTGCTTGTGAACTTTAGCACGCAGGAAAGTTAATAAGATGCAAACTTTGCAAATATATATTTGAAATATAATTTGACTATAGTAACTGTAAAAAACATTCCTCATAAATATATTAGGGGAGACTTATAAATGTATAAAAAGAATAATAATGCAGATTTAGTCCTTTTTTTCCCCCTGCCCCCCTCTCTCTCTCCTGTTTTTTTTTCTGTGCATGTGTGTGATTTTTGAGTCTAGAAAAAAAAAGAAATTATACTTTTCTTATTACACATTTGTAAGCAAGCAAGAATAACAGTCTTGAACATGACTGGGCACTGGGATTCAACTCTTATGTTACTCATAAGAGTGTCTCTTCTCAGAAAAAAAAATCTTATGTTGGATAGACTTAAGAGGCAGCACAACCATGCAAAGTGCACAGTACCTATCAGCATAGATCCTGGGGCAATAAAATCAAAGAATTTCAGGTAAAGTTTTCCCTCAAAAACCAAAAATAGATTCCCATCCTCAAGAAAGGGCCTATCTCGGTCCTTACCCTAAGAAAGGGTAATCATGGTGAAATGTTCTTTTTTAGGAACCTTTGGATTTAAAAATGGAAGAAACTCTTATTTTCTGTCACTGCAACACTGTTCCTTGTAAGATACATTGCCATCATTTATCTATTTCAAATTTAAATTTCCCAGCTGATAGGATTTATAAAACAGTTCTGCAAAATGTTTTTATAGTCCAAGTCAGGTGGATTTTTGCAAGTCTTGGTCTAAATCAATGTATTTCAAAATTGCAAAACCAATAATGTCCCAATACATTGTTATTTCGGCCATGGGAAGTTGTCTACAGCTGGTCTAGGAGGTCACACATCAAGCAGTGACACGCAGCTCTTACCCAGCTCGGATACAACCTGCTGCCCTGCAGGAGCAGGAGTGGCGTCCAGAGAGGAGGCGGGAAGGGCTTTGGGAATGGCAGGAGGCAGCGGGGAGCACGGCAGCCCCACAAGCTCCCGACCACACAGGCCATCCCAGCTATGGAGCGACCGCTCAGCGAGAGCACGTCCCCAGTTTTGTGATCGAACTGCGGCTCCCGTTACTTTTTATTCCCTTTCCCCTTGTCTTGCTGATGGGCACGGCTGTAAAGAGCACGGTCTCCTTGAGGCCCTCCCGTGGGGGCTGCTGTGAGGTGTCCCCAAGGCCACCTCTCCCTCCAGCCTCTCCTCACAAGCCCTGAGCTCCAGGCCCTGCCATCTCGGTGGCTTCCCCTGAGCCCGCAGCACTTTGCACAGAGCCAGGACCTAACGTCCTGGCCTTGCAGGGGCCTGCTCGAATGTCCCAGTTTCAGTGGCAAAAGCAGCAAAATATTGCACATAAAGCAGGGATTCCATGGCCATTGAATTTTCTCATTAGCAAAATGGCTACAGTGCCTTTTCCTGCTTTTTACTGAATAGGGACAAGGAATTTTTAACATTTGTAAAACTTAGTTTGCATGTTAGCCAGCGTGCAATGCTTTCCTACATGCAAGTAGTTATTCACTCACATATTCAAGTTTATTACTAATTCAGCTAGCTAATATGTAGCTTTAAGCTTACCAGCCCCGAAATATTTCACCAGTCTGACAGAAAGTCATACATGGCAGAATATGTTCAACAGGTCCACTCTAGAATGCAGGGCCTGAGGCACACCGGCCCCCAGATTTGGTGACAGGGTCAAAACTGTGATTTCGGAGTGATAATATAATACTGTCCTATCACATGTTTCCCTTCAGATGCAACACTTTTTGATTGTTCTGAACACTGGAAGTATTTTGTAATGCATTTAACTAGAAGAGTGGATGGAGATTCAAAGACATGTCAAAATTGAACGTAAAGAGGTAGTCTTCCACATTTTGGCATAAACAAAGTCTACAGCTTAAGAAAATAATTAAGGAACAACTTGAAAAAACAGAACAGAAAAATAATTGGAATTGGAGTCACACTTTATAGATGTGCATTTTTAATAATACATCTTGCATTCACTCAGTAATATTTTGGTTTTTTTTTTAGTTTAATAGCCAAGTTTATTCAGCTTCCCAGATGATGCTGGGTACTGATTCCACAAGAGAGCCATACAGAATGCCGAATCTTCACCCCCTGGAAAGAAATACTGGGTCTAACTGAAACAGGCTGGAAATGCACTTATTTTAACTTTAGTTTTTCCTAGTTGTCTAAAAAGATCACACTGCACTTGCTTAAACAAAACATTTAAAAATGCAGCTGTCATCCATTCTATTCCTTCTGTAGCTGGACACTTTGTTGTTTTATAATAAATGGTGACATTAGTTCATATCATGTGATTAAGAAGGATTCATCACACATTAGAGCCCGTAATCGCAGCCTATAGTCTCATTTTAACATTTCTCACTGGCATATCCTACTTGACCCTGCTTACTGCAGCACTTCTATTATGCTGCCTAAAAGCACAAGGGGATTGAGCAGAAACAAAAAAATGCAGGGGTGAAAATCCCTTTCACACTCACAGCTATGTGTTCAGTGCTGTTATAGATTTAGATGAATAGAAGAAATCTGGAGTCTGGCCAACCCCGCTTGTTAGAAATCTCCATCTTCCCCAAAAATGTCCTGATGTGTTTAAAATAAACTGCATCAACTGAAACAGGGAGGAAGAACCTTCTTTGGGTGTGTTATAGGGCACAACTCAAGACAACTCGGTTTCAGCCAAGCTTCACTTCTCACCCTTCCAGCTTCATGCTGAACATCCTATCACTGGTTAATGATGTGTGTTTTCTTTCTTGCAATGCAGGTACTATAGGATGAGGATAAATATCAACAAGCTGAAGGCTACCGATTAGATCTTTCTACCCAGGTCTGCGTGAGGCAATGCAGTGCTGACGCCTCGCTTGGAAAGGCAACTGCTCTATCAAAGAGCAAAGGTGCATCTTCATACTCCAAATTTAATGCACACAGTTTGCAGGTAATATCATGAAGACAGATTTTGCCCTTCTGTTGGCAGCCGAACCAGATTTTTTTTTCCTGTTTTCTTTTTCTTTCTTTTCTTGCCACATGGCAAAGAAAAGTGAAAGAAGGTGAGGAGGAGCTTTCTTTTCCTCTGTTGTAAACATTTAGTTATCGCTATTCATTATTACTCTCATAGGTCCCCACCAGTCTTGGTGTTGAGAGTTCTGAGCTGTCTTTACCGAGGTCTGTGTTACTCCCTGAGTAGAAGGCTGGCTAAAAGCCTGCAGTTAGCAACACATTGCCCTATTCATGTTGCCTTTTTTTTGCTTGCTTTGCTCTTCATGCCCTGTCTGATGGGTTCACCTGCTTGTAAAGTTCAGGGGCACCCTGTGGATGTGAGCGGATGTCAGATCACCCAACCCGTGGGCCAGCAGGCTCCGCTGGCCTCTCCAAGATCAATGTGCTCCAGCCAGCGCTGTGGGCTCTTTTGTGCCTTGAAGCCAAGGTTTGGTCTGGACCTTCTTTTATGTGGCAGGATAAAAATAACCCTTGAAAGCAGCATGTCCAAATGAAAGTTTGGGCAGAAGGAGACAACATTCCTCTGTCCTTGCAAGCCTGCACCTCTGGCCGATGCTCTTCAACGCATCTCCTGAATCTTCTCCAGCTTTGCTGAGACCCAGGCAGGCAGTGGTGACCGGCTTCCACCCACTGGCCATGCTTTTCATTGGGGGAAAAAATCCAAAGCAATTTGAACCACGAAACTTCTGCAGGGCCCCGCACTATGTGCGACTGCCCACTCAACTCTGTCCCAGCTGCGCTGCCACCTGCAGTCACAGCTCAGGCATTTCCAGTGGGATCTAAGCACTTACATGGTGCTACTTATTGCACCATCTGGCCCCACATGCTGTAGTACCCAAATGAAGTAGGAAAATTTCTTTTTTCTGTTTTTATTGCTATTGAATTTGCCAACAGTCATACAGAAATGTGATGGTGCAGCCAGCTCAGTGCTCCTGGATTTACGCAGGCCACAGAGATACCAGATGTGTTAAGGATATTAACAAGGAACAATCCTTTATTGCCTCTCTGTAATAGCTTCTTGATTTTGGCAAGATGTCTGCAGAAATTGCAGAATTTTGCAGGATCTATGTAGAAAACAAAGTAGATGATTGGCTAGAAAAAACAGACATCCCAGGAGCCTTTAGTTCATTTTAGCACCTTCGGAATGTGTCTCATCTCGTTCCCTCTGCGGTAAAAAACAAGCACTTCTGCAGGGTGATTCAGCTGCTCTGCCTTAGGTATTTGCATCAGGACTTGCACAACAAGGACTGGTGCCCCAAGGCTGCCTGTTCCCTTACCGAGGTGGCGAGTCCCGGCAGAGACCCCTGCATCGCAGCGAGCGGCTGTGCGGGACAGGGGTCCCTTCCTGCGGGACACAACCAGGGCTCTGCTGATCGGGAGGGCTCCTGACACGATGGTGGTTTAAAGCATGGCCAGATATTGAAGCTCTTCCACTCCAAGAATCACCATAGTGCTGCATTCCTGTATGAAAAGCTTCAGGAATTTCTCTGCGTTATCTTCAAGCTCAATCATAGAGCCTGCTAGCCAAATATCTGATATCTGAGACTGGATCAGCTGAGGAAGCCCAGAGGAGATGAGCCAGAATCCATGAGATGGCTTAGGAAAAAGCCACAAACTGTCTGTTTTCTGAGTGATTTCTTTCTTTCATTTCTTTAGAATGATTTTTTTTGTTTTGTTTCTTCATCCGTCCATGCTACAGTTGCCAGGGTCAGGAGGACTGGCCTGGAAATCTCCTGTCCTGCCCTTGAGCTGGAGACCCTGCTCCTCCCTTCCCAGCCTCGTGAGCTCCTCCCTTCCCAGCGGTGTGCGTGGCCTTAGAGCGCATCCTTGGTCCTGCCTCTCCATGGGTCACCTCCTCCACAAGGGATCCCCCTTTACAAAAGTCTACCTGACACCAGTTTGAACATCTGGCCAAAAAGCTAGGCAACATGCTCATATGAAATGTCATGAATTTCTGCCTTGTTATTCCATTGGACCTTTTCTTGTATTGCTCTGGAAAAAAAAAAAAAAAAAAAAAAAAAGTTTGTATTCCTCTTCCTGGGGAGGGGAGAGGACAGGAGCAAGCAGCAGTGATGAGGAGCATCTGCCCTCGTGGGCTTCCATTTCTTGTGTTTTGGGGCACCTGGCAGATCCTGAGAAGTGTGTAGAGTTAAAGTCTGCATTAAAACATCCTCTGGTATTGTATATTTCTTACTATAAAATATCATATATAGCACACCGTATACTATATATAGTATACTATATATGGCATACTATACTTCTGGCATAGTATATATTTGTTCAAAGACACTATTGCACAATTATGCTGAGTCTCTGCAGAGCTCAGAATGAGGAAAACTGAAGGCAACAGCCACCACTCCTCTCCAAGAGCAATCTCAGCAGCATGTGCTGATTTCTTTTTACTGTGATAAAGTCCCTTTTTCTTGATAAAGTACATTCCCAGGCAAAGCTTATACCCCACATAAACATGGAAATAACATGGCTAAAGCTCCCCGCCCTCCAGTGGATCCCGCACTGTCACCCCACTGCTCCGAGCCCTGTGTGGCATGGCCAGTTCGGGCCGGGGACTGTTTTTTGCAGGAGTACCACAGCTTTGTGTGAGAGGCAGGATGTGATGAAGCACGAGTCACTCAACATGTCCGCAAAGAGCCACAAAAATCACAAACACCACCCAGAACTGCACTGGGTGGATGCTCCCTTAGCCCCGCACCTGAGCAGAGGTTGCCCCCTGTTCAGACTCCCATGCAGCAGCTGCCTACTGCTTGGTCCCCTCTGCGCAGGTTGGATTATTAAATATTAATATCAAACATTATTGGTAGTGTGCTACTGTACTGTGCCCTACCAACCCCATCTCTGCAGGGTTGTGTGGGTGGGACATGTGGGAGCACTGACCACGTGGGCCTAGCTCTGTATTTGTGGCCCATTTCTTGCTCCATCACCCAAGAGCAGAGGCGGCGCGAGGCCCCGTCTTGTCCAGCCTTATGCACAGTGGGGTGCTACTCAGTGTGCATAAGGAGGAAGTCAACACTTCACTGATGCCAGCTCAGAGCTGTTTGAACACACAATGCACTGAAGCAGAAGCTCAGGAAAAAAAGTGTCAAAACTAAATTACTATTTTTCCCTTTACGTTTAAATAAATTGATTTTCTTTTTTAATCTTGGGCTTGTTAACAGGAATATGTAAGTGATGTATCTCATTTCACTCTAACATGAAACCCTCTTCAACCTGCATTGCCCTTGTTCCTGATTTTTCACAGAGTGAACAAAAATGTGGTTACATCAACTGTTCATTGTACGCGGTGTCAATTATGCACTCGTCTTTGTTAGGTATTGACTGCTCGCTCGGCCACGTGACTGTCTCAGACACCTCATACAATGGAATAAAAGGCCCTTTTCTTGTCAGCAACACCGGATTTGGAGAAAAAAGAAAGAAAAGTATTTAAAACCTTTCATTGCAAGAGAATATATTTTAGCAGAAACATCCCTGGTTTGGCATTTACTTTTTTCTGCAACTAATGCAATATGAGTTTAGGCGCTGACAGCATCAGATGTTATTTAAGGAACTGCCTTCTGCAGCAGTTTTTTTTTGCTGCCTTCCTGGGGCCCGAGTTAAGGATGTCACCAGGAAACTTCCCTGCCTGGTTTGTCCCACAGACTATTGTCCATTGATGGTCCTACATGTGGGAGGAGAAGAAGCAGCAACACGTAGCCTGAGGGCGATCAAAAAGGACTTTAGGGAATTGTGGCAGATGATCAGGAACTCAAGTGTGCAGGTCATTTTCTCTTCCATTCTCCTCGGTGCTGGCAGCAATATAGAAAGAAACAGGAGGATACAGTCCATCAACACGTGGCTCTGTGGCTGGTGTCACTGCCGCAACTTTGGGTTTTTTTGGCATCTGGAAGCCTTATATGGTACCAGGCATGATGGCTTCTAATGGGATCCATCTTTCAGAAGGGGGAAAAGAGTGTCCTGGCTCATGAGTTAGCAGGGCTCAAGGGGCTTTAAACATAATGTGGAAGACCACCTGGGAAGAATATAGGGACACTGCCATAAAATGCAGGGATGCAATGAGGAAGGCCAAGTCCCATTTGGAATTAGAGTTAGTGAGAGATGTCAGGGGCAACAGGAAGGGCTTCTACAAATACAGGAGCAAGAGGAAGTCTGGGGAAAACGTTGCTCTGCTGCTGGAAAGGTTGGGTGCCTTGGTGATGGAGGATGCAGGAAAGGCAGAGTTACTAAATGCCTTGTTTGCTTCTGTTTACTGCTAAGGCCAGTCCCCATGAACTACAGAGCCTGGAGAGAGAGAACTGGGAGAGAGGAGGACTTTCTGCTGGTCAAAGAGGATTGGGTTAGGGATTATTTAGGCAAACTGAACACCCATAAATCTATGGGCCCAGATGGGATGCACCCAAGAGTGCTGAGGGAACTGGTAGGGGTCATTGCTCAGCGGCTCTCTATCATCTTTGAGAGGTCCTGGAGAGTAGGGGAGGTGCTTGAGGATTGGAAGAAACCAACATCACTCCAGTCTTCAAAAAGGGCAAGAAGGAGGAACCGGGAAACTACAGGCCGGTCAGGCTCCCCTCCATCCCTGGAAAGGTGATGGAGCAGCTCATCCTAGAGACCATCTCTAGATATATCAAGGAAAAGAAGGTGATCAGGAGTAGTCAGCATGGATTCACCAGGGGAAAGTTGTGTTTGATGAACCTGACAGCCTTCTACGATGAGGTGACTGACTGAATGGACAACAAGAGCGCCGTGGATGTTGTCTACCTTGATTTCAGCAAAATTTTCGACAATCTCCAATAACACCCTCATGGGGAAGCTCAGGAAGTGTGGGTTGGATGAGTGGACAGTGTTGTGGATAGAGGACTGATTGGATTGCAGAGCTCAGAGCGGTGACAAATGGGGCCCAGTCTAGTTGGAGGCGTGTGGCCAGTAGTGTCCCACAAAGGTCAGTACTGGGCCCAGTGCTGTTCAGCTTGTTCATCAGTGACTTGGATGAGGGGACAGAGTGCACCCTGAGAAAATTTGTCAATGATACCAAACTAGGAGGAGTGGCTGACACTCCCAAGGACTGTGCTGCCATTCAAATAGACCTAGACATGTTGGAGAGTTGGGCAGAGTCATAGAATCATAGAACCATAGAACGGTTAAGGTTGGAAGGGACCTCTAGAGGTCATCTAGTCCAACCCCCCTGCACATGCAGGGTCACCTAGAGCACGTGGCACAGGACTGCATCCATAGGGTTTTGAAGATCTCCAGACAAGGAGATTCCACAACCTCTCTTGGCAGCCTGTTTCAGTGCTCTGTCACCCTCACTGTTAAAAAAAATTTTCTTAAGTTCCTGTGGAACTTTTGATGCTTCAGTTTCCAGCCGTTTCCTCTAGTTCTGTTGGTGGCCACCACTGAAAAGAGGCCAGC
>NW_010577043.1:124620-171310 GCF_000705375.1 Tinamus guttatus | reverse complement strand
TCAAGGGAGGGAGTGCAGAGGATGGTGCTGGCCTCTTTTCAGTGGTGGCCACCAACAGAACTAGAGGAAACGGCCGGAAACTGAAGCACCAGAAGTTCCACAGGAACTTAAGAAAATTTTTTTTAACAGTGAGGGTGACAGAGCACTGGAACAGACTGCCCAGAGAGGTTGTGGAGTCTCCTTCTCTGGAGATTTTCAAAACCCTATGGATGCAGTCCTGTGCCACGTGCTCTAGGTGACCCTGCGTGTGCAGGGGAGTTGGACTAGATGACCTCTAGAGGTCCCTTCCAACCTTAAGCATTCTATGATTCTATGATTATTATTTTTAACGCTTTTGCCAGATTTAATTCCAATTGTGCTTTAGCTTTCCTCATCACATCCCCGCATTCCCTGACAACATTCCTATATTCCTCCCAAGGAGCCTGTCCTTTCTTCCTTTCTGCATAGTGCCTTGTTCCGTTTGAGTTTTGCCAGCAGCTCCTTGCTCATCCACGCAAGCCTCCTGCCCCTCGTCCCCCCACCTGACTTCTCAGTCAAAAGGACGCACTGCTCCTGATCATGGACGAAGCACTGCTTGAATACTGACCAGTTCTCTTGGGACCCCCTTCCTTCTAGAGCTCTAGCCCATGGGATTCCTCCGAGGAGGTCTCTGAAGAGTCCAAAGTTGGCCCTCCTGAAGGCCATGGTTGCAAGGATACTTACAGCCCTGCCTCCTCGTCGTTGGATCCTAAACTCAACCAGCTCACGGTCACTGCAGCCGAGGCTACCCCCCACCTTCACATCTCCTACAAGTCCCTCTGTGTTTGTTAGTATGAGGTCCAGTAGCCCACCTCTCCTTGTTGGCTCCTCCACAATCTGTGTTAAAAAGTTATCATCAATGCTCTGCAGGAACCTCCAGGACTGTTTGTGCCTGGCTGTGTTGTTTTTCCAGTTGATGTCAGGGTGGTTGAAGTCTCCCATGAGAACCAGGGCCTGAGACCATGAGGTTACTCCCAGCTGTCTGTAGAAGGCCTCATCAACTTCCTCATCCTGGTCAGGTGGCCTGTAGCAAACCCCTACCACAGTGTCTCTCACATTAGCCTGCCCTCTAATCCTTACCTATAAACTCTTGACTTGCTCATCATCCACCCCCAGGTTGAGCTCCATGCATCCCAATTGCTTTCTAACATAAAGCACAATTCCACCACCTTGCCTTCCCAGCCTGTCCTTCCTAAAAAGCACATAGCCTTCCATGGCAGCACTCCAGTCATGTGAGCTATCCCACCGATTCAATTCTAATGAGATCATGATGCCGGGACTGCACATAGATCTCCAGTTGCTCCTGTTTATTCCCCATGCTTCGCGCATTGGTGTACAGGCATTTAAGGGAAGTAATCGAGCTTGCAGGTTTCCGGGAGGAGTGAAAGAGGACCCTCTATAATCATTTCCTATACTCCTTCCCCACTACCATACTCCTGTTGGACGCCTTCTGCTTTGGCTGCATGTCACTGATTGTCCTGTCCACGTAAAACTCCCTGTCCCCCCTCAGGACCTGCCTGATTCTAAGATTTTATGTATCTGTTCTTGATTGTTCTTTTTGTGCCTCACTGAGAAATATGTAACACTTGCAGTGTAATCTGCCTTATATCTGCCTGATATGCCACTAACTGTTTTACCTGACACTGCTAGTGAGATTTCTCTTAAGCCAGGAAATGTTTTGTAACACAGACAATTAAAAATCCTGTTGAAACTGAATAAAAGTTATGTGGTATTATTGCATATATAAGGTACTTGCTTGCTGACACATACTTTTTCTGCTGAACTTTTTATGACCTAGGACATATGGAAAATAAATCTGGCAGGGACTTTTGCAATATATAGTAAACTGAATTAGTGTTCCCATCTACAGAAAAAAAAACCCAACAACAAAAAAAACAACTCGCTGATTTAAGTCTTATTGCAACTGGAGAACATAATCACTGTAATTATGCTAATAGAGTTGTGTCCAAAGCTCACTGAAATCACTCACTGTAGCCAGCACTGAATCCGGTCCTGCTGGCTGCAAGCCAGCACTATGTAAGGAGCTTCTTACAAAGGTTAAAATATATATAATGCTTTTATACTGTAGAAAAATCCATGGTTCATAATGCCAAGGCTGAAAGAGAGTTTTCTGCTGTGCGGTTACCGCTAGTGGTGGAGAGGGCTACCCTCACAAATTACGGCCACAGAGCAGGGAGGAGGATGAGTGAGGGTGCAGCCTGCAGAAGATGCCATTAGCACCTCTGCTAACAGAAGAAGGTGCTGGGGTTTCTGTCCTACCTGCTTTCCACTTGGGCCAGATCACATTACTCCATATAGTAAAGTTGGTGGCAAAAAGCCATGATTTACCAGGCACCAATCGGTCTAGTATCAAAGGGCATGTCCAGGAGCACCTCAGTGCTGCAATAGCCACCAGCTCCCTACTTCACCTTCATCCCCATGTGGATCTACTGCAAGGACAGACCTTCTGCAGCAGTCTGGCTCCACATAAAATATGCTGTAGGTAGCTAAAATGCTTTGACATAGACTAGGTAAAGAGTCTCTAAGTCAGATAGCAAAACTACTAATGAGCAAAACTAAGGGTTAAAGCACACTGGTCATAAAAATGCCATTTGCTGTTAACTATTTCTATTGGGGCCCTCTGACACTCGCTCCTTGCTCTGATAATAGAAGTTTCCTTCTGAGGAAGTCAATCACAGTGAGAATCCGACAGCAAAATCACCTGAATGTGTCTCTGCCCTCAGGCAAGATCCCTCCTCCCCATGGTGCCTGTTACTCATTTCCTGAAAATGAGCTTTCACTCAAGGTGACCAAATGACCAAAAAGAGGTGTCTATGGGCTGAGAAAGGCTCATGAAAATATTAGTTTCCTCCATGTGATCTTCCTGTACAGAAGACGAGTTTTTCTCAGAAGCTAAATATTGTGCTGATGATAACACTGAGTTTTTCTGAGTTGGCCCCAATTAATCTGGTACTCTCCTGGGATGAGCTCACCCCTTGCCCTGGCCAACTCTGTACTGCTCATATCTATTAATTTATCTAGTAATACTTTAACGAAGAGATTGCCAAGAGTTAGAAATGAAGTGCTGTAAATGCTCAAAATTCCCTTGAAGAAAAAGCTCTGTAAAGTAGTCCAAGCCCTTAAAACGTTTCTAAAACTCTCCTTGGTATCTGAATTTTCTGCAAGGTGCAGTTTGGGAACTTGAATGCTAATCTCCCACATAAGTCAGGAATCATATTGAAATAGGTTTTACTTTTACATCTGCAGTCAAACAAGGCAGCATATGCCAAATTGTGTCTCTGTCATAAGGTCTGCCACAATCACTGCAGCTGGTAGAGCTGCAGGCATTTACTGGAGACAAAACCCAGAAATTTTCAGGTCTGGCTATTGCTTGTGCCTACCCACTGCATGAGACATTCAGAAAAACATTTTGTTCTTATAAACCCTATAATTATGATACAGCCCTAACGTGCCCCGTGATATGGGTGAGAAGTCACAGGGGGTTCTGCTGTGGGAGCTCCAGCAGGACTCCAGGCTCTGCTGTCATAAATGGTCTAAACTCTGCCAGGGCCAAGAGGCCCTGGGATTGCAAAGCTAGGGCAGAACATCCGTGACGTGCAGGAGAGCAATAAACTTACATCATAGCCCATTGGCTTCAGCTCCTGCTCTGAATGCCCCGCTAACAGCTGGGGCAGCTAGGGCAACTTCTGATGTACACCTGGCCTAGCGCCCACACGTAGCCCCATGGGGCTCGGAGGAGGCTCGCTCCATTTCCAGCGCCAGGCACATGGGGACTGTCCCTCATGAGCCCTGCGAGCTCTGCGGCGCCGTGAGGCTGTTGGTGTGATTTGTGTCCTGCCATGTGTTTGTGTTGCTGCCATGGCGCGAGTTCTGCGGCAGGACACGGCTGTCCAACGTGGCCGCACCAGTGCTGTCCTGAAGGACGTGTTTTGGTGGTAGTTGCTGATGCAAAACCTCTTCTGTGAAATTTTGAAACTAAACTCTGATTTAAATAATGTTTTCAAACTCAGCCTTTGCTGTAGTCATATCCTTGATTTATTAACATATGGCCACCTTTGATGAAAGTTTTAAGAGACATCCTCTTCATAGTACCAGGACACTCATTTGCCATAACACTAACTCAATACAATTTTCCTACCTTTGCATGGGGAGCTTCTGTGCTAGAAGAAAATTTGCATGGCTGTTACTGCAACAATCATTCTAAAAATGTAAAGCATTTTCCTGATACATCTTCCAGCAGGACATTGGAATTAATCTGTTGGTGAAATGAAAGAGACGTGAAAAGAAAAAATGCAAAGACAGGAGCAGCCAAACTGACTACGAACGCAAGAGAGTGGCTGCAGAGGAAGCCCCCAGACACTTCAGAGAACTCAACCAGCTTCACAGATTGTCTCCTTTCCCTTCTCAAAAAGAAAACCAAGCGAGAAGGTGAAGAATAGAGAAACACTTGAGTAATTAACAGGCTGAAGTGCCTGAAGTCCACGCTCCTTACCAATAGCACTGCCTGGGACACAACACCGGGTTTTAAGTGTTAAGTCTCTTCTCCAGGCTAAACAGGCCCAGCTCACTTAGTCTTTCCTCATGCAATAGATGCTCTAGTCTCTTAATCATTGCTCTACTCTGGACCCCCGACTCCACCGAACAACCAGTGCCTGACTGCTGCATCCAGGGCTTTACTCGGTGAAGTCAAGCAACTGATTCTTGTGATAAGAAACGCATTTCCTGGGAATATGAAGTTATTAAGGTGTTTGGAAAGACAGTTCTACTGGCATTTTGTACCATGAAAAAACAAAGCCCTTTTAAATATGCAACCCATTTCCACGTGCACTGATGGCATGAATATGCAACCAGGTGAAATCGTTTCAGTGAGGTTATAATTTTTATAACTTTTAAAAAAAAGTAACAGCAAAGTGAATTTAGCCTTCTGGAAGAGCCAAGGAACAGGAGGAATTATCACTAGAGCTCCCAACCGTCAGTAACGAACTTCACTCCAGGGGCTGTCAGATCCATATTTCAGGCAGAGATCAAGAGCAAGATGCTCTGCAGTGACCAGGAGCATCCTGATAGTGAAGGAAAGCAGGGATGCCAGAAACCTCCATGGTGCAAAGCCCATCCTGCCCAGCCCCCGTGCCGAGTTGAGGCCCTGCAGGGCAGAGCTGCCGCTTGAACAACAACCGAGTCCCCTTGTGGTCGTCCTGCTCCCGTGAGATGCCAGCTGTGTGTGGGGATGTCTCTCAAAAGACAGTTAATCACTATTGCCTCCTTTAGCACACGCCTCAATGTTGAAGCATGTGTCCCTTTCCACCACGGTTCCAAGAACCCGTGCCAGGGTTCATGTGCTGAGGCTGTGCCAACATTTCAAGCTGAAAGGCTGCTAGAGGAAAGATATATTTCTGACTTGACAAACTAGAAGCTGCCACACTTAACTAGGCCCATGGGGACAACAAAACCAGGGCTGTGGCCACAACCAGCTTCTTCAGGAGACACACACAGAGCCCTAAGGTTTCACTCTGCTCCTAGCAAAGGGTAATTTAAGCTTCAAGTAGCTTTAGGACTTGTTCCCTGTATAGTGCTCTAAGAATTTCCTCTTCAGTTTCTCTGAGAGTCCCTGTGTTCCTCCAGCGCCAAGAGAGGTGGAAAAGCTCCTGAGGAACTATCATACACATGATGCACAACAGCCTCTGTAATGGCAAGATAGTCACGTACTGAAAAGTGGATGCTTATAAAAACAAAGCGCAAATATTTAACTACCCTTCTTCACAGTAACAGAAAACAAAAGGAAAATGAACATTAGAAAAACAAAAACCTTTCATATAATTAAAAAGGCAGTCAAAAAAAGGGAAACAATCACTCTTCGGCCTTTTCTCCCCGGGCCGTACCTGTCACCTGCTTTGGGACTGCAGGCTTTGTGAATCACCTATTCTGCTTTCTCCTGTATTTACACATCATCTTACCTGACAAAATCATAGATATTAATAAAACAATTCTGTTGCAGGGTAGATCCACACTGTTAGAAATTTTAAGCAATTAACTTTATACATGTTGAAATTATAATCACAGCCTTATGTTTTTTTTTTTAAAAAAACAATTGCCATAATTCACACACTCCATTCATACAAATTACTTCTCTGAAAAACTGCATGAAGCTATCACTATTTTCACCCTGAACTGTATTTTCTGTGCAATTTGACTAGTGCTGTCTTCTAATTTTCATATCACCTTGAAGTTACTCTTCAGTTTGCTCAGAGCTGGGTGTCGTGCTGAGGGGCCGCAGGGCGGCCGCTCACCCGCTCTGAGGAGAGCGCATGGCGGCGGCTGCCCGGCGGTGCCGTGTGCAGCGCCAGCCGCGGCGCCACAGCGGACACCGGGCCAGAGAGACGGGGCGATGCTCGTGCGTCCTTCGCGAGACGGAAAGTGAGGGAAGGTTCCTGGTGTGTGTCATTACCTCAGAAACTCTACCCAGAACCGGGCAGCTTACATTTTCCTGCACAGTCATCTGCTGGGTGGCTCCTTGACACCAACCTCATTCTAATCCAGTTGGAGACATGCTTGAAAAGAAAAAAATAGTGTCCTCAGCTCCTAATTATTACAAAATTGCATGTCTTTATTTTTTCAGAACTAAGGCCTTTTATTGGCTTTTGCATCACCATTCCATGTTTGGAATAACATAAATACATTGAGCCATGATGCCTTCTTGACTGTGATCCCTCAGCAGTTTACAATGTTTTATCTAAACACAACTAAACACTTGGAAAACATTATTGCTGTTGATGGAATAGCTCCATCTTCTGGAATAAAAGTTACTTCTGGACAAGCATTCTTATATATCTGACATGGATCTGTATGGAAAAATTTCTATTTCAAAACCTAACCTGAATATTTTTACTAATGGAAGGTGAGTATTGGGTAGAGAGCGGGAGGAATTCAGGACGTGATTTCTGATAAACTGCAGGGATTATTCATTATTTTCTAATGACACTGAAAATTTCAGTCAGTCCTTCAGCATGCCATTAGTGTGAACTAATCTTATTTAAGGAATAGCCATAATCTGACTTGGAGAAAAACAATTTAAACTCCATTTAAGAAAAAACATTCAGCACATTTAACTTAGCACTGATTTAGGATACTCTAAGCTTCATGTTAAAAGTTTGTAGTTAAGCACTGTCCTAAGTAGGCAATAGGGACTGAAGCCCATGCTGAAGTACTTGAAGTCTGAACTAGACAGCAGACAATATGAGAGATCCTTAACACTTAAATGCATGTTTACATGAAATATTTCAAGTTAAACACAAGCAGCATTGTAGACAGGTAAAACAGTCAAGTCCTACATTTAAAATGTAGTATGTGGTCAAGTCATGGTTTCAACCAGAGAGCCCCCCAAAAACCCTGTGATCGTAATTCCTGGTTTTATCATCACATTTACATACGGAGGACATGTACGATGACTGTGGCTTGGAATAAAAAAAAAGTATCAATGAACTGAGTTTCTGTCTATTCTCGTAGGTAATTTAGAAAGGAAAAGAGCTGTTCAGCGATCTATTGACTGTTGCTGTGTGATAGTTCTCAACTGCCCAGGAAAGACAATGCCATCAGAATAAACGATAAATTAAACATGTGCATACCCATCTACTTTTGAAAGAGTAGTATATCTAAAGTTAATACAAACTCATAGACACACAAGAGCAGAAATTTAAAAAAACTTGCTTATCAAAACAAAGCAACTGAAGCTTTATTTTTCTATATAGAAATATGAGTGCCCAAGTGCATTCTTTTAAGCTAAGGAAAATGAGAAAGCCACACAGCCCTTGCAAGAAATGAATTCTAAGGTGGTAATATATTTGTGTGCATGTGTATGCATGTGTGTATATATATATTTACATATATACATACACATATATATATACACATACACACACATGTGCATGCAAAATGTTTCCCCTTTAATGGATGATTCCTGTCAACAGATAGTTAAAATCATTCAGGAAAGTTAAAATTATGACTACTTTAGATATTCTACTATGATTTGAGTACAATAGGAGAATCATTGCATGAACCACCATATTGCTCACATTAATTAAACAAGAGCAAGTAACAAAACTTAAGCAGCTAAACATATATCTGGAAATCAGACTGCTTATGCAAAACAAGCACAAGGAAAGGACACAGAACAAATTAAAGGAGTTCTCTTAAGAAAAATAATCTTTCAACTTTCTGCAACATCATGTGTCATATGGCTTTTGAACGGAGGCATTAGTTAAAAGAATTTTCCCACCCACAGTCAAGTATTAACTGTATTTAAGTACAGCAATGCAACGACAAACAAAAGTTAAAAAATTAGTATACCGTATTAACTTTATGTAATACAGCATTATATCCCTTTCACTGAGGCTACAAAGGACAGATTTACAGTAATATGAGGTACCGGCATTTATGGTCAGAAAAGATGGAAAAGAATTATACAGCATTGTCATCAGACATTTCTTTGTACTTTTTTTTTCCTTTTTTTTTCTTTTGTTACAAAATTATATATATATATATATTATTTATAGGGGCAATTGAGAGAGAGTCACAAATAAGGAAAGGACACTAAGGTTTTAATAAGGGCAACAAAAATGTTTTCACCAGAATAGATTCACATTACAGTACACCAATATCGACAGCATTCTCTTGTCTATTTTTGGTACATAAGATGGAATCTCTCTACATAACCTTATAAGGCTTCAGTAACTAAAAAGTAAAAAACCTATTAGTTTACAATTTATTTAAAAATTCTGAAAGACACAGCAAGTTCTAAACTTTAGTAGTGCTACCCATACACAACCATCTGGTTTAAGAACCCACTAAAAGAGCCTCCTTTCAAGGGAGCTTGCAACAGTGGAGTTGTGCAATATGGATGTTTCTTACTACAAAAAAAATACACATGGCACATTCTCATTCATATTTTGCAATGTAAAAAGTACAAACATACCTAACCAAATAAATAATAATAATAATAAAAAAAATCTGATGTATGTTTGTTAAGTTTTCTAATACCACTATGCAGAATAATGGAAACTTTCACTCACAGACTATTTACATGGTAATACCCAGGTGAGGGTACACACTGCTACAAAACTCATCAAACAAAGGGTAAACTTGAAATGTTCTCCATAATAAAGGTCTAGCAGCATGACTACATCTAATGCTGTTTGTTTGTTTCCTTGACTGTTCTTAGAAGATTGTTTTAATCTATATCTTCATCCAGTTCATAATTGTCTTTATCATAAATATCTTTTACTAAAAGAACCCGTACGAGCATATTTTCCAAAGTGTTGCGGTCCAGTGACATGGAAGTGTACCAGACAGGGCTGTCTGAGGAGACTGAGCAGTCCGGCTGCAGGTAAAACAAGTCCGTTCTCTGGTTCAGATTCTGTGGACTAAAAGGAAGAAAAGGAAAGTCAGAAAAGCAGTCTCACGGGACAAGGTAGTATGTTGTCCTTTCTAACCTCCTGTGTTAACAAAAATTGTCCTTAGGCAAGTGAGAAATGAAGATTATTGTGGAAAAGTGACACCTTGAAAGAGTGGTGCTTGTCAGAGCGGAGGCACAGCCAGCCCCGTGCCTGGCTCCGGACAGCCAAGAGCAGGCTGGCTTGTTGCTCATGGAGCTCCAGAGCGTATCCTCCCCCAGCTTTCAAACATTTGCTAGACCAGAAAGTACTTTCCGGGTATTCAGGAAGGCCAACCAACCACTTCCCGGTGATTTGAAAATGGTTCCCAACAGTGACATAAGTAATTGCTTGTACTGCTGTGTGACACAATTGCTTTTAAATACGGAGCCCGCTGTTCCCTTGAAAATGAAGAACTGTGTCTTTGAGAGATGCACAATAAAAAGCTAAAACCCCTCCCCGCTATTTTACTCAAAGGGTTGGTCACTAAGTCCAACCCTTATTGGGAGTTATTAACTCTAAGTCTTAATGTCCCTTAATTCTTGACACACTAGAGTTTTGAATTTACATCCTACTGGATTGCTTGTTCCAACTCAGGTATATCCTCTAAGCGACCAGGGGAGACCCATAAGGAATTCTAACACTTTGTCCATTTAGGTAAGTCTCAGAAAATAATTTAAGCTCTGCATTACAATTGTTCACTCATGCTGTTCTCCCTTCCCAACTACTGCAGACTTGAGGAGCCAGCTGTACTTCCAGTGTCTTTGGTGAACATATCAGGCTCAGCTTCACAAACTGGCTGATAAAATTTCAGGTGCGGATCTTCATCTGTTGGGGTGAATGTTGACTTTTTCTGTTCTCATCTATATCAGACTAATTTCAGACTACAAACTGAAATGTGACAGTTTAAAATATCTTCATATTTCACTTTATACTCCTAGCTGTTTTTTCACAAACCACTATTTGTGCAGGAAAGAGCAAGAACACATCGTCTACAGCTGTGAATCAGGGAATCCCCTACAGCAGAGCTGCAAATGTCTATTCATTGCAAAGTGTTTATCAATTAACAGGTATTACTTTATACTTTACAACAGTTCAAATACAAATTTTAGAAGCATTAAATATTTTATGAAAGTTATTTCTCCACAAATGCATGGTTTATATTAGACATGAAACGAAGAGCAACAGTCTGACACTCTAGTCTGCAAGAGTGACCAATAGGTAGGAGAAAGTGCCACTTGAATGGAAATCACACCATTAGTGATGCTCCAAAGGGATTTAACCTCTTCTTTTTCACCAAAGTTCATGCTTCTAAAGATTAAAAAAAAAAAGTGATTTGTTCTTCCCTTACTGGCTCTGCAGCAGTAGTTCAAAAATCCAGCTTAAGCACTGTAGTAATATATCCTCTTCACACTGAGAGAGCATCAGCGTAGAAGCAAAAATATTTGGCACAAACAGAATTAAAGAAATTTGTGAAAAACAGCTGTTTGTGTTAAAAGAACATCACAAGTTACTTTTTAGCCGTTCCTCTTTGTAAATTCGTATATACTTGGCCATTTGCCTGCATTGTACGTAAACCCCTTCTTCACTTTAAAGAGTAAGATGTGGTTTCCCTGTACATTTTGGGACTCATATTTCATTTGATTTATTGTGCCAGGTATATATATGATTGTATATCATAAGATATACCTAAGATATACAATGTGATTTATTCTTCTTTTGTATCACTTGTCTTTATTCCACTTGCAGTTAGAAAAATTCTCCATTCATAGATCAGTCACTCTAATGCCTCATCCACTTAAAAAAATATTTCACATGAAATCCTGTTTTTAAACACTTCAAAAACACTTCAGTAATATTTTCTATATATTTCTCTGAGTTTTTCTTTTTAATATATTAACTCCTGAGCAGATGAGAAGGAAGCTATTTCTAAATCCTGGGTCACTGCCACTGATTTTTTTCCTACTACAAAGATATTCTAAGCATAGTTTCAAATCAGGTGTGTCAAAAGTATTTAGATTTCAAATTCCTGACAATGCATGAGAAAGCAAGCCTATTGTTTCAACCCGATTTTTCTTTAACAGACAGGGCCCTCACAACAGATATACTCAATGGCAAAACCTACCAGATCCCTCACTGGTCAATCTCTGCAGAGATGCTTGATGTTTATAGGTAAGAAAACTGAATCAGACTGTCACTCTCATACTAAGTCCTTGACAATTAACATTGAAGTACACTTGCTCCCCACACATTTTTCTGCCTGTGTTGTCCAGATACAGAATTAGAGAGAATTTTTTTTCCAGGAGATCTCAATTAGTTCACTTTGAGTATTATTTCTTGTTGCACCAAAACATCCCCTATGTGGTCTATTCTAGAACACATCTCGGATACAGTACCCCATGTGAGGCACTCACCTTTTAGACAGGTAGCACTCAAACATTTTCACAGGGCATCTAGCTGGATCAGATGTATTTTCAAGTTGTTCAAATACTGGTTCATCGTCTTCATGTTTCCTTTTTCCAGTAGTAATTTTATCTTTAAAAAGAAAGCCAACAACCTCTAAGTCTTGACGTTACTTTACATTTTTCAGTAAGCATCCCAAACTGGGGGGACTAACACACTGTAATGCAGCCTGCATGGCTATGCACATCTGTGAATGGAAATGCAACCCACAGCCATAACAAAGTGCCAGCATTTGCACGGAGACCTATGGGCTCAAAGGGAACATTTAAAGCAGAGCCCTTGTCATCTCCACAGACGAAACATTCCTACTAAAGATCCAGCAGCTGAAAGTGGCTAAAATTCACACAAACGCAGACCTCAGGCTCCCGGCAAGAAGCCCAAGGGTCCCTCGGCTGAGTGAGATGTGGATGCTCCTGCAATATTTATTTTGGAACTGTCATAGTACCTTCATTATCAGCTCTGCACAGGGAAGACACTTGATATCGAAGACAAGCTTTGCTTTCCATTGTTAGAGGATTCTTTTTCCACTGTCTAAAAACAGTGCCAAAAGAAAGTCTTAAGTGCTGCTCCACTGTTTTCAGGCCAAAATACTTAGTGTTAAAGTAGAACAGAGTATTCAGAAGAGCAACCGGTGAGTGAGATCCTAGCTGTTTAATCCTCCAAAGATAATCTTCTTCAACACGAGAGAATATTGACCCTTCAAAAAAGTGTATTAGAGAAAATACAGTGGATTAGCCCATAAACTTCCCATATGTAAAAGAAACAAGTTTCTGCTGACAAAACAAAACACAAGATAGGAGCTTTTAATAAGCACACTTAACTATACACCACCATCCCCCAAAAGCAACTCTTAAAGACACAGACAGCCACTGTTCAAGGCAGAAAAGGTCAATAGGAAATTTTAACATGTAATTTCACATAGAACACATTTTGATTTAATTATTTCAACAGCACTTCTTATATGTGGCTCCCCCATTATCTTGTTACATAAAATAAAATATCAAATCTTAGTCCCTTCATAAAATAAAGCCCAAAACAACAACAAAAATTGACTTTGTTTTATTCTGCTCATGCAAGGCTTCCAAAAGAGCTACTTCTTTTTTCTCATTACCAAGGAAAAACTCACTTGGAAAGGCCTTAGCAGGCAGTCAAACAGAGGGGTCCTCTGAAGCTTTAGAGAGGCAAGACAACACTAAGAAGGTAAATGAAAAGGGCTAGTAAGGAGGATCTCTCACTCCCAAGAACGCTGTGAAAGAGATGGATGAATAACGGACTCTTCAGCGTTGCACCAGAAATAATCTGTTGGGAGAAAATTCCTAGAAGATTCCTGTTTTCTCTGCGAACCGAAACACCATCGGAGCAGAAGGCCAATATAGCAGAGAAGGCTCTGGCTCCAGTGCAGAGGGGCTTGCTCAGCTCATCGTTCATTAGCTCTTCCCACACCTAGCCCAGTGCCCGTCTGCTCATTTGCCATGTGAGAACTCACGGCGGGGGAAAATAAAGTCACCTCCAGCAAAAAAGAAAAACTCTAAGACCAACAGCTTATTCTAACTTTCTCTTCTGAAGCAGATTTTTTAAAATTAACAAATCGTCAAAAAATCAGCTCTTGCAAGATGGATTAACAAGAAATAAGTCAGTAAAAAAAAGGTACAGTTGGTCAGTCTTACATGAGATCTTTCTGATTTTTAATCAGCCACTGTTGCAGTGCATAATATGTTTGTTTCTATCTGCATGCTTAGGAGTATAGAACTATTAAGAGATGAAAAACATACATGACCAAAATAAAATTACCATCTGGAAGTATGCTTGGTTGCCAACTTCTAAGGATTTTATTTAATTCCTGTTCAAACATCTGGTAGGTTGGATCAATAAATATGTTGTCTTTTCGATTACTTCCATATAAATACTACAAAGAAGAGAGGGACAGAGAACATTTACAAAGCCAAATTAGAACAAACTCCATGCTACAAGGTTCTTTTTCAGTACAATGATTGCACTCACATTAAAATAGTATACAAAAATAAAATGAGAAAGTTTTCCAAAAAATAGCAGTTAAAAATTACCTCTAATACAATGTATGTTGCAAATTTCTAATTGAATGACATTATGAATGACATTCTAATTGAATGACATTGAATGACATATGAATCACATTAAATACAGCCCTATATTAATTATATTTATCTCTAAAAGACTGCGATATCCAACATTGGGTCAGCGAATAGGAAATCATTTTAAAAAAAATAATTTATCTTCTACTCCAAAGTAGAAAAAAAATAGCAAGAAACAGACATTTAAAATGTGAACATAGAAGTCAGAGCAAAAAAAGCTCTCATACATTGTGGTAATCATACACAGTATGTAAGAAAAATGATAGGACTGGTGCAAGGAGGCTGCCTATTCTGCAGCCTTATTATCTTAACCAACTTGACCTTACAGCCAGAAACACTTTTGAACCTTTACCAAGAATTAACAACCAAAGGTTATACTGGTGTTTGACATTATCATCTCTGAAGACATTTCTAAGAAATGGAGGACTGTCTTTTTAAAATCTCCACCTCAGAATTATCTTTGTGCTAAGAGTCTGCTGCTAGTGAATGTAATAAAAGTGACAGAGAGGAAAGAAAAAGTGCTCACTTCTGGAAATAGCATCTCTTTCTGTACACATACTTAACATTAAACATTCCACGCATTTATACTAAGCAGTTCTGCATATCCTGACGTCCTTATCTTCGCACTCAGCTTTATAATATAGATGAATTAATTAATACACGTCCTAGAAGTCTGCAACACAACATCTCCCTTCAGACACCATTAGTTAACATTTTAACTCATTCTTGTAAGTATGGTATTCCCGAAACGTGCTACATATAGCAAATTTATCATTATAATGCAACTCTAAACCGGGCAATACAACTTACTATGAGCTTCACTGGGTTTATTCCTATGTTCCCTTACATGTTTTCTCTTGGTAAATTTTATTTTTCTGATTTACATTAAACACTCCCATGTGTGCCAATGGAATGCTAGGAGAGAAACTGAAATCAGACTGAAAATCAGTCTGAAACCACTATTCCACACAGCTGGGAATTGGTCCAAGAGCACTTTTGTTTCCTGGTTCAGAATAACCGTGCAGCCAACCTCGGCCACCCCTCTCTGCTCCGTCACGCGCTGCGACCACGGGCACCGCAGGGCTACAGAGCAAGGGCACGTCACCTCCCCCCTGCTCCCAGGCCACCAGCTGGGCATCCCGCAGGCTTCAGGGCTGTGCCACAACACTGGGCTTAGTTCCTCTACAGACTGAATATTAGATTATACTAATATACTCCGTTGTTCCATTACCATTTTCCTGAACACAGGTACGCCTGGCTTTATCAGGACAGGAGAAAAGGTGACCGACTAAATAAGCTTTAACTCCTCTTCTACCTGTGTACTGAGACTACTTCTGCTCCCACTTCAGTAAATATTGCATCAAATATTGCAGACTCTCCCCCACCAATCCCATATGCTTCATTTGAAAAAAATCTGTACTGGGCCCTATACAGTAGAGCAGTAAGGCAGACGAGCACCTTCTCTCTAGACAAGCCCATTCTGCTACATGCCCGCTCTATCACGTGGCAACCTGTTAAGTGTTATAGTTTTGGAAAAAGAAGCTTCAGTGGCATCAAAACCATTAATGAACCATTTCTGGCCTGAAGCAAAACAATTCTGGTTGCAAATGAAACTGAGCTGAAAAAAAACCTACTGGTACAACTCAAGTGCTTGTCTGCTGCAAGGGATGTGTTTGTTTCCTTTAAGAAAAACAATCAACTATTTCAAGCACAAAGTCAGAAAACAAATTAAAACTTGAAGACTCTTAGGCATTTCAACTGCACTCAAACCGTGATACACTTATCAGGAAAAGTCCAGCATTGAACCAGTATTTAGCCGGAGTGGGCGAAATAATTCTTCTGGAGAGGAAAGTGTTTTTTTCTCTATTCAATGCCTTTCTTATTCTTTTCTTTCGAAACATACATTGAGTTTCACTTTAAGTTAGTAAAACATTGCTGATCTTTGGCATAATTTTATCCTTACTCGGCATTATTTAATTTTCTCTGAAACCCTTTTGAGTTAAAGAAAGCCGATACCTTTTGTACAGTAAGGATTTAATGTAATAAGTTGACTTCTACTTTAGAAGTACTCTCATAGATGGAAAGAAGGGGTATGAAAATCTGAGAAGGCAGTGGAATTTTATTGCACACTGAGACAGGTAAGTAGAATTTAGTGCACCACTAAGTGTGAAGTTGAAACCTCTTTCTCCAGAAGGTGTAAGAGTATTTAGAGTATGTCCTTTGCACACGTACATATACAATTTTCCATCAGCACACAGAAGTTGGCAGCAACCTTTGCCTGCTCTCATGCTTACGTTCTTCAGGCTCTCGCTCTGCTCTCTGCCTTTGTGAAATGCAAACTCTTCAGAAAAGGGCAAGTTTTCCTATGAGTCTGAATAGCACTGGTGCAACTGGCCCGTTACAGACCACACAGACTCTTAAAAGTCACCTGAATTAAAATATTGGACATCAAATGTAAGTAATAATTACAGCAACATGTTCACAAGTTATTACTCTACTGCTTTAGTATGGTATACAAGAATTAGTACTCCTGATATTTTTATTGTGTCACACAAACATTGGTTCTGGTAAGTTTAAAACACAAATTTGATGTGTACCTAGCTTTCCCAATGGACAAGATAGGAGTATGTCAAGGAAAAAGGGAAAGGTGAAAAAAGGAAAGCTGTAAGCTGAGTTGCATTTTATAAAAGCATAGTTCACTCTACGAAAACAAGGGGTTTTAAATTTGACAGATGGAGACAGAGGGGCAGTAGATCATGCAGACGCAGTGGTAGAAAGCTAGCCAAGACTGAAACATGCTTTATAGCAAAACTGACTATAATGCCAAACAATGAATGCTCAAATTAAACCAGGAGGTAAAGATATCAGCTAAGTCCTTAATTTTGTATAATTCCATTACAGAAAAATTATTGGAACTACTATTTATTTAATTCTAGTTCTTGCCTTAACTCTAAGACTGTGAACAGCTTGTATGCACATACGCATTCTATTCCCTGTTAACCTGAATTGCTTTGTGTTAAGGTTTTAAGCTCTGAACATGGCGTATTTTATTTGTGATCTGCCTTACGCACCAAAAAATATGATATCCTCTGCTTAAAACATAAGCTGTGGAATAGCTTTTCTAAATAACTAATGATATGTTTTTGCTTTCAGCTATAAGACATCTGAACTGATTTCCCTTCTGCTTTACAAAAGCATTATACTGTATAACAATATACATATAATTGTATATTATATATACATGTATATATATGTATACATACAATATATATATGTGTATATGTATTATATACAATTATAAATACATTATTATATAGTATAATTCCAAGAGCAGGAGAGGGACAGGACACTTCAGTAGCAGAGTTTTCTGTATTCCAGAAAACAGGATGGACTGCCCACAGTCTTTAAAATCTGGTAAATTAGGCTCTCCACAGCAGGCACTTCAAAGAGCTTGCTTCCTCTGTCTGAAATAATTGAAGAGGATAACTGAAACTAAATTAGTAAATTTGCAGCTCATCCTTGTTTCATTCTGATTTTACATCATACCGTCTTTAGCAACCGAACTGAAGCACAGCATTTGGAAAAAAAATATGTCACTGTAGCCTGCAAATTCTTTAGACTGTGAATTCCTTGTTTTAACCAGCAAGAGGCTTAAAATAAAATGCAATATATCAACTTTCATTTGAGTGTTCAGGATGGGTCTTGCAAACTCATTTTCTATAAGAAGAAGTTTCTATAATATAATTTATACAGCAAACTGTGTTCCAGATCATAGCCATTACATTAATACCTCCTAGCCTCTTCTCAGCCTATAAATCCACATTATTTCCATTCTTTCACTGAAAAGTATTAGAGTCAAATCACCAGCTCTACTTTCCAAGTCTACAGCCTCTACTAACCTCCTGAATCCCAAGACACAGATAATAGATGCTGTCAGGTGCATAGTTCTCTCCATTTGGCCTTCGAATTTCATTGACAAAATGAGCCAACCCATAGCTTAACTCAGCTGAAGTATGTGATAATAGATCTTCCTTTAATTTCACAGACTTTGCTGTAAAATAAAGAAAAAATGCCTCATTATACAACAGTATTAATACATGCTGGGGGTGGGAAGGGGTGCTTTTGGAGCAAAGGGTGAAGTTGGTTTGATGTCCTCTCTGCTAATCAGTGAATGAGTTTAAAGGTGCTAAGTGGTTCAAATGTTAGATCTAAATTAATAATAAACCAGACTACTAAAATAAGGTCTAAACAATCAAATATAGTATCACCTAATATCAGAATTTACTGTCATGCATAGCTGAGGATGACACAGAGGCAGAAAGTGACTCAAGATACTCAAGTGAACGTAGTGTTGTAGAGGAAGACCTTCATGGGAAGTGGCAATTTCCAAAGATCCAACAATGTAATGCAGCTGTGCTAAAATGCATATGGGAGCTGAAGGAAAAGAGCAGCAATGCCCCTTTTTCCCCAGGGTAAATATGCATAGAAAGGAGCCCTCCAGAAAGGACAGCACAGGAGCGAGGGCCATGTTGTGCCTGAGCTCCAAAGCAATGTAATGCCAGTCTCAGATGAAGTTCTCTTTTCATGACAAAAAGTAGTATGTCCTCCTTTGCAATCCAGAAGTCCCCAGAAGTTGAAGTCCAAGACAAGTTAGAACACAAGGAAAAACAGGACGTCAACAGAAATCGAAACAGTCACAATCAGTTAGAAGACCTAGGATGTTCTATCCTGTCTTGCACTAGAAGCAGAAGAGCTAGCACTAGGATCCAAACTGGAAAAACTTCTTGAGGAAAAAGAGATTGGCAACTCTTGCTGTGAGGAAATAATTCCAGTTATTGTGGGAACACTAGAGAAACTTGGAAGCTTCTACTAAAAATGAATGTGAAAATCAGTTTATAAAGGATGAATAGAACAGAGAAATACAACAGTTCTCACTACCAAGAAAAATTCTGGATTCCAGACTTTTGGAAATACTTACTTGATTTCAATTTCTCTAAATCTGGAAGATCTGCATCTAAGTGTCGAGACTTCACCCAGTGCTTCCATGCATTTACACCATATGTGTATTTGAATGGAAAACTGCTCTCCGAGTTTTCCGAACTATCATCGTGAGACTGATACTCTGACACTGCTTTCCTCTTCACTCCCTGCCATTGAAACACGGTGGTTAATACGACAACGACTGCTAAGTGCAATAACATAGAAGCTAGGCAGAACAACCAAGCTGCAGGCCAAATTGCAGACTGAAGGTTCAGGGTAGAGAACATATGCTTCATTCAGCTGGAGCTGGTAGGTATTTTCTGCTTTGAACATATTTCTAAGAACTGTATTTATTGAAGCCAACTAACATTTCCAAGCCAACTTTCAAACTGGCTTCTAAAACAGACAAAATACGACTTTTGATAATGGAGTTGCTCCACTGGTTATTTCAGATTAAGCAACAGGCACATGAAGGCATTAAAGAATTCAGTATATCTTTAGGATTTCATTTTGTTAATGCACAGGAAGTTAGAGATGCCATAAATTTATGTCAGAAGGTCAACCTTCATGCTCGCTACAGTTAAGGCACAGTATCAGAGAGTTTAGACTCCAAATTTAAAACTAGAAAGACACATTTATTTTTAATAAGTTTCATTAGAAGTAGGTTGTTGTGTTTTTAAAGACTGTGATAGCTTCTTGCAACAAAATCATTTCATCTTTGTGCCAGACGCCAGAATGTCTCTTTCCTGTTAGTTTCATTTTAAATAAAAGGACATAGCTAAATTACTTACAGTGTTTAAGATTTTAGACTGAAAATAAAATCTAGTAAAGTTACAAGCAAATAAAAAGTCTTTAAACTGTTTTATACAGCAGATGCTTTAGTTCTCATTAAACGTCAAGGCAAAGTCATTCCTTCATTTTGCCATCAAATTAAACCCATAGCATTTTATTCAAAGTAGACGGTAGAGAAGCATTATTGAGTAGATATGTAATAAAGAGGATGAAACATCAGTACATTACATCCATACTTCTACTACTACGAGTCATTTACAGCAAAAACAGGATCAGAATTTAGGAGATAAGCTATTAAGTCTACCAGTTATCTGTAATAGACATGACTGAAATATTTTACTACTTGAATTAGTATATAACTCTACAGCAAAAAAAAGATAGGGATTTAGTAACATTTTAGATCAGTCCAAGAACTGAAAAATCTCTGACATGTTTTTGATCACTTACATTTTGTGAGATTTTTTTTAATACTATGATACAATTACCTTCTTTTTGGACCGTGGTCTTGGCTGTTCTTCATATTCTTCTCCAAAAACAGGAGGCAATAAAAACTCATTTTCTGTGTCAAGCTCCTCAGTTGCTGAAAATATATTAACAGAAAATATTTTTAAGCACCGTTTGGATGATACAAGTAGTCTACAGAAGCATATACATGATATGATATATGGACTGGATTTCAATGGAAGGAAATAAACTTATTCCTATTCTTGAATAGGAATACCAAGATGCTTATTTCTAAATAAATTATAAAGCATGTAGTAATGACCATTTTCAAATACTTTTTCCAAGTCACCAAGGCAGCATTTCTCACTATGGACCCTTCCATATTTTTCATGCCATTTGGGTATTTTCATGCCATGAAATCTTGGGTATTTAGAAGTGTCCGTTATGGTGAGAACGAGCAATTATCAGTGGGAAAAATAGTAATTTACACAGACACTTTGTTCATTTATTTCTGCCATTTCTATTTCTGTGTTTTATTCTATACAACGCATTACACTCAGTTAAAAATTAAGATGCAGTATATAAGCTTCCTCATAGAAACTGTTTTTAGATTATATTTAAATAAGTGGTGGAGGCTTTGCTTATGACAGATGTTACAGTAATGTAAATAAAAAGACATATGGGAATATCTCAAAATACTATTTGTTTAACTTTTCAGGAAGGAAGGACTTTACCTAAAGTGAAGTCAATTCAACAGAATGAGATGACAAGACATATGAATAGATTTAATGCTGCAGGTTGCAACTTTATTGAACTAGGTTCATCTCTCATTTAATTATCAAGCAATAACTTCAGTCAAAGCTGAATGGTCTTCTGATAATCAGCCTGATTTGACCATTCAAGTCATTACCAAATCTAGTATTACAAGAAGGAAAATCAATATAGATAAAAAAAACACACAAAAAGATTTAACGATCTGCCTCAGTCCTTCTCGTACTGTCTCAAAGAATCTAATCTCAGAAGCTCCTCAACATAATTAGTATTTGTTTAAACCTCTACTGTTCATGGCACTGAATATTTTTTTCTTCATATTTCTTCTTCCTCGCATACAAAACCTCCCTTAAAAAGGGGGTTAAAGAACTTAATATGCATCTTACTAACTAACTGCCGCAGATTAACATCAATCCTTCTTCCTAATTGTTAGACTTGATCTTCAAATTAGACACACTATAAACAAAGAAGTCTGGTTTAGGTAGCCGCATCTATGGCACAAGACAAAAGAAGACTTTCTAGAGCAGATGGGAGAGTTATCCAGGGGAATACAATAGTCAGGAGGTCTTTCCTATCTGAATTGCCTAGGACATGGTACCTGAAATAAAAATGTCTGCCTGCATTTTGGACTTTCATTCATCAAAGATCTCAAAATCGTGATTTTCCTGCTGATTGAGATAACAATAACATTTCCTTTTTCAAGTACATACATGGACATTAATAAAAAAACTTAAGACAACACAAGTGAAGAGCAGCATCTATGAATTTGTTACTTTCTAAAAACCTGTAGGAAATTACTCTTTTGTCATTCCTGCTTAAATCACCATTTCACTTCCCATGCAAATATCTATGTGATATTACTGTTTTCAGTGATGCACACCATCTGTGTCTATCAGCCTTCAAAATACCTTTCCTAAATCCACCTCCGAAACAAATGATGCAGCCTAGTTCATTTATCTGAGGTTAATTCCTCCTTTCTCTTTTTAAAGTACTCTATTTAGAAAGATCTATTATGAAAGATGGAGAAACTCCTTCAGAAATCCCCAGTCCTGCAGTCTTGGCCAAGGTTTATCTAAGACAAACAGAACTTGCCATCAAATTAAGCTCACTCGAAAGGATGATTTAAAAAAGCACAAGGACTACCACAATATTCACAGTATTTATTAAAAAGATGGAATAAATACCTCTTGGAAAGTCTATCTCAATATCAAGGTCTGGTTCATACGGAACATCAGGCAAGCTTGTCTGTGCCTCTCTTTCTGAGTTTAGCAGATTTGATTCAACTACCGCACCTGTAAATAGATTTGAAAAAAAATCATTTTTATTAATGTGTGGACTAGTCAGAATAGGGCTGATATGCAGTGGTTCTAAAGCTGCCTGGTCTGCCCATCACCATCTGAGATTTTGATGTTCTTTTCATCTCAGATTTACTTCTCTAATTTCTTTCAAACAACAAAAAAAACTTAGTCTATCTGCCCTTCATTTAGATAAGAATCTCAGCAAAACGTGTGTAGAAAATCAAATACTCAGGGATTGGGATCCTATTAATCAATCACAAAATATAAATTAGTTGAAAATGTAGCCATTTATCTATTTTTCTACATGATTCTGTTCTCTGTGAAAAAGATCCTATAAAACTAAATAAGGTAAGTCAAGAAAAAAAGAAACTTGGCTTTTTTTTTCAACTTCTGGCAAAGGTAGAGTTCTCCAAAATCAGTACTCTGCAAAAGACTGAGCTTTGATCCCATACATGTGCTCCTTCAGCTAGCTGTACTTATCGAAAGAGTGCAAGGAACTGCACATGACAACCATTCTGTGTTGCCAGAAATGTCCAGCTTTTGTGGGGAATGGTGACAATTTGGGGAACAATACATTTTGAGGGCACAACAATTTTTAAATCACTGTTGGCCTCCTGTATGCCAAGCCCAAGTCATACATTTTTCAACATCAATCTTAGACATCAGTTGAAAGAGTTTAAATAAAGCTTGACCTTCACCATGGAAAAATCTTAAAATCTTAGTTTTGAAAGAAAGCAAATTCTGCTGGGAAGATACAGAAGGCACTTGAATATTTTGACAGACAGAATTGGGAAATAAAGAAGTATGTGGACTGGAAAGATATCACTGCACGATATTCAAGATTTCTGATCTTCATCAGTAAAGCTGTCCCCAGAGAGAGTTCTCTCCCTTTAGGAAGGCTGGTGGAATGACAAGCCTTTTCACCATCACAATGACATATTAGTTGACGCCTCATTGTTTTCAAAGACATAATACTTGTAAGGAGGGATCTTCAGACAACGGCCAAAGCATTATTAGCTCGCATGATTTTGTTGACCATATTTCCACTCGTGAAAAGGATGTTTCTCTGAATTTAACAGCCCTTACTTCCCCGTAGAGAATGTAAAATGTGCCTAATAAAGCTTTAATATAAAGAGAATAGGCTCCTGTCACATCCCATCTTGTTCAGATGAAGTTGTGATCAAAACAGTACGAAGAGCTGTGGCAATCATTTTCCTCAGTGTTTTGATTTAAGCTTTTCAGGCAAGAAAACTGTCTTGGTTTTGGCTTGAGTGACACTGAGAAGAAACCCTGAGTATAATCTTGAATGACTGTTTGGCATCAGTCATGCAGCTGGACCAAATAAAGGGCATGTGGGTCTAGAAAATACTTAAATAATTAAGATTTCAAGATAATACAAGAACTCAGTACACTAATAGCACTGGAAGAGAAGAATATTTTTATTTAATCTCATAATAACCATTCTCTTTATACCGCATACCCCACATATACCCCCAATACTCCAGAGTCAAAGACAAACTCACTGGTCACATCAGAAGACTCTGTTTTTCCACTGTCTTCAGGTACCATTCCTGACAAGGTCAATAGCTCAGCTTCCAAAGGATTTGAGGGCACTTTTCCTCTCAGCTCTTCTATTGCTGCAAGGATTTTCTCACTGCTATCCAGAGTAGTGGGCAAAAACACTGGAACTGGCACCTGTGCAGACAGGGAGGAATAGCTGGTTAGAAAAGGGGAAAAAAAACATCACTGCAACAATGCATCAACACAGAAACACCAGCTATACATCAAAGCATGTCATCTAAGCCTAGACTAACAAAAAAAAAATGCAGACAGGTTAAAAAAAAAGGTGGTTCAGAACAGAAGGGGAAAAAGGAAAAACAACAGAAGTATAACAAAATTTAGTGAGTCAGAATAAGACTGAAAAGAGCTCCTGAGTTTTACACCTCAATCTGACATTGAAGTACCAGAATGAGAACAGTCAACAATACGAAGTGGTCCCTTGCATGCATGTGACTGGACTGCAGTTTAAAAATAAAGCTGAAGTCTGACTTACAGGAACAGGAACTGTTGTAGGAACAGGAACATTTTGACTATACATGTTCATAGGCACCGGAACATAAACAGGAACAGGAATAGGCACTGGGACATACTCTTTTTTCCAATCGTCTTCTATTAACAGAAAAAGAAAAAGGCAAACATGGCCAGATACTTATACATATTTTACACCTGTGATTTAGGGAAAAAAATCATGTTTGCAATGCGTTACAAGACAGTTAACTGTTAAAAGAGCAGTCAGCAAAGAAAAACAAGCAGTGGTGCAAGTGCAATTTAGTTGTTACCTGTCTGACAAGATTTTGTCTGCATATGAGGTTTACAGTAGGTGGCTTTTGTCATTGTCAAAGGCTTGCAAAGAACTGCCTTGTTCTTCATTTCTCTATTAGGTGTTGGAGAAGGTGGTGGTGCTGAGCCCTATGGACAGGCAAATAAAAAAGAACTTGTTGCACCACAACTGATTTCAACTCAAACTTTCAATTTTATTTATCAGTTGATACTTCCTCTTCAAGTATGAGATCTTGAAGAGAAAGCTCACAGAATACAGCAGCATCGTTATGTTTTAGTTGCAACCTGCTTTGCAGTTCTAGTAATGAGCTACCACTGCCAGGAATGTAACGTATTTTGCTTAGTCTGAGCCAGCACTGATCTCAGTATGGGCACTGGACTCAGTCTGGGCAAAATATTTGCCTCAGATTTTAGTTTATACTCAAGACACCTTCTTTTTTTTGCATTCTTGCTTACTTGCAAGTGCAATTTAGGTAGTTTTAATTTTTAAGATTTTCATTGTATACAGAAAAACTACAAAATTTTGGCCCCAAACTGGACTTTGTAGAAGGGATGCCATAATCCAGAACTCCCATTTTTTATTTTAATATTCTAAATAAAACATTGTTTCTAAAAAATTAATTCTTCACGATACTCCAAGTATGGACTCTCAGCTCCCCCTGCTGGCTACACCAGCACACATTGAGCACTTAACATTGCTCAGTAATACTTAAAGTGCATTCTACAACTAACAGGTAAGAAATGCCCATTCCAAACATATTTTGTCCCCTAACACCTATTTTAAAAGCATGATTTAAGAAAAGAGACTTTCCTGTATTTGGTCATATGTGATAAAACTGGCCTCATACACCATCTTAAATACAAAAGTAAGTTAACTAGTAAGAGCAGTAGAGGACTTAATCTGTCAGGCAGTACACTTTATAAAATATAAGTAAAAAATGCATCACAGATTGGTTTTTTCTATGACCTTTAAATCACAGTGAATAGAATTAACATCCTTAGAAGCTATAAACACCAAACACAAAACACTATATGTTTCTAACATGCAGGCTCATCTTGTTTGGTATCTCCAGTCTCTCAAGCAATCTTACTTCCTGTGTTGTTCATTAATATATTTTTAACCTATCACCAATATACTTCCATTTAAATCTAAAATTTCTTAGAAATGCCTAAAGATATTTTCATTTGAAAAGGGAGCCAATCACACTTGTCTTTGAAAAATAGGCATTTTTCATGTCTTCCATGTGACAAACTTAAGAAAATTAACTTTTAGATAAAATACAGTATGATAAAGGAATAAATTATTACTACTGATAACTGCATTTACAACAAGCTGACAAAAAACAAGTAACTCAAGGCTGCTGATCTCCACCCTCACAGACCTCTGTGCTGCAAAATGTTATGCTTCACTGCTGTCACTTGCAGTGAAGTCAATGGGACTTGCAGCACCTATTACACTACCCTTGGGACTAATAATTTAAGATCTGAAGTCTAACTTTTGGTCTTTCAAAGCTGAAATACATTTTTTTAAATGCTTAATAACTCAACGAATTATCTTCTCTTTCTATATTCAATAAATACACCGTATCAGTCTAAATGCATAAAAAGGATAAACAGACTTTGTAGATTAGTAATTAAGCAATACTTTCATGCACTACAGAAATAAAATATGTGGCTGCTGATCTGTTTTCCCAGAAGACATTTGAAAAGACAAAATATAGACATTTTAAAAAGTTAATTTGAAGCATTGATGCAATAAAGATTTAATAATACCATAAATTCAGATTAATATTTTTATCATTCACAAGTATTACTTTTTAACAGCACACCTTTAAGCTGCCAGGATGTCATATTTTATATGCTTCTAATTACATTATGTATTACATATACTTACCGTTATTTTTGTTCGGGTGGTTTGACAGCCCTGATCTAAAAATGTAAGAAGAACCTTTTTTAGAAAATTAGATGTTTCTCTTTTCCATAATCAAAGCAATTTTTGATAAGCAACTCAGACAATGTCAAACTAATGTTAAATTGGCAGCACTGATCACTACTCTATTGCAGTATCATTCAGGTGAAAAGTGACATTTCTCATTCACAGGCATGTCACTCCGCAGGCATCGAACCTTACACAATCCCCAAAAGCTAAATCAAGGCCATACCCAGATGTGAATATAACCTGTTTGGGGAAACTAAATGCTAAATTGTCTAAATATAAAGGTATTCATACAAAGAAACTGTGTTGATTTAATTACATGAACTAAAAAACAGATTTATTTTCACTTTCTGTGCTGACATGCCATTCTGATCACTAAAAACACACATAAATGAGCATTCTGCCCAATCAGAAAATGTATAGGCTACCTATTCCCAACACAGCAAAAAGCAATGCACTGCTATTATCTAGATACTTGCATTTCCATTTTCATTTAGCACATTGCTTTGTTTCCTTTTAATTCCCAGTGCATCCCTCTGTTCTCTGGGACCAACACACATGTGGAAAAGAAACCCTTCCACAGAGCAAGCAATGCCAAACAGAAGCACAATGACAGAGGCAATGTTTTCTGTCCCTATGAAGGCATGACACTAAAATTACCCTTGAATTAAAAAGATTTGCTTCAAAAAGGGATTACAAAAGCATTTGATTATCTGACAGAGCTTCATCTCTAAAAAGGGCAATAAAGTAAGAAGCTAAGACGAAAACACAACACCATATACCTGAATAAATGATACTTCGAATGGTAAACAATGATAGCTATCACAACAAATAATAACTGAATGGTTAAAAAAGGGGTGAGGGGAGGGAAGGAGTGCAGTCCCTGACTGAAACAAGTTTATTACAACAAATGATTCAAGCAGCTTTTAAAATGTATTCACTTGCTATTTAGCAAGCCTAAAGCAGCACATACCATACTGTAAGTTCTCAGGTCCTTTTTGTGTTGCCAGATTTGGTTCGTTTTGTTGACAGTAGAACCGCAGCAAGCAGTGCTGATCGCAGAAGTGTTTCATTTCTCCACGCCACTGCACTTTCTCTTTGAGACTTCCTTGAGACTTGCAACAGTCGCATCGCGCAGCCTTAATGCAAAGAAAAATTTTGACATTTTAAATAAATCTTTGAGAAAAGGATTTTTAAAAATTAAAAGTTTGTTTTTACAAGCACTGAAAATCATTACAGCTAAACAAATCAGCTTCACTCACATAGGCTCTATGATGTTTATACCATCGGTATGAGTGTGGTAACACTCATACACAGACACATTCAGCACTTCACTTTCAGCTATTTGCTGGGGGACAGTGGGGAGACAGAACCAATAAGCTTTACCTCACTAAGTCCTTAAAATTGCTCATCTCTGCACATTCAGCAAAAGAACAGGATTTTTATGCAACAATTTTAGTTAATTCTACTGAAAAAAATCTGCAAAACAAGAGCAGAAAGGAACTCCTTAATGACTCTGTTGAAGCCAGGACAAGCAGGGCTCCCCCTCCTCCCCCTAAATTTGTTTTTGGGTGTTTTTTAACTCACAACCACATCTCCACATCAGAGCTCTTTAATGCAAATAACTTTTCTATTCAGTGACTATAGCTTCACAGCAATTTTAGGCTCCAATTATTCAGTTAGTTCTTCAAAACTTCTCTGCCGATACATAAGCATCACAAATAGGTTTCCTTGTTTCTCAACAGGATTTCACAATATTTAGTTAACACAGATCTAAAACTCAGCATCTTACTGTTCCCTGTCTCTGGCTATACACTGAATAATGTATCTTCCAACATACTACACGGAAATTTCAAGAGGCTTCATTAACAGATTTTCACTGATTCAACCAGTCCTGCTGCATATTATCTCAACACCGGTAGCCCCAGTTTCAGATCTTCAGCAAAAAAACACTCTTTGCACTGTTCTTCCTCTTGATATTTGCTTGCAATCACCCTCCCAAACTCCTCTTTAAAAATAAGAAGCAAAAATAAAAAGTTTATGGATGCTTATGGAATCCGAAGTAAGTAATGACACAGCCAAGAGGAAAATTATGATAGAATGCGACATAACACATGAACGTGTAAAACTATATGCAATATTACAGGTACATACAAGGCTCTGATGGCTGAAAAAACAGTTTAACTGTAGTTCTCACAACACCCCCGAAAAACCCTCCATCAGGCCAGTTAGTTCAAGCAAAAACAGCAATCAAGTGCTGAGCTCCTCCTCCATACTTGAGCAGCTTGAGGTCCTTCAGCAGCCTGGCATCATTCTTTGGCAACATAGCAAATTCAGCTCGCAGGCACAACTTTCAAGCACTTAAGATGACTATATAAATAAATTGAAATTAACATTATGCTCCAACTTAAAAAAAAATAATAAAGCATTTTCTGTTAAATGAAAATGTTTTGGCCCCTCTGCGTGCGAGGCAGGCTGCAACCACAGGATCACCTCACACCAAGCGCAGGCTCCACCTCTCGGCTACATGCAGGTATCAGCACTCAGGCTCCTGCGTGGTAAACAGGCTCTGAGACCTTCCAGGGCTGCATGCCCCCCATCCTTCCTTCCTTTTAGTGAATTCTGCCCGGTTGGCTTTAGCTGAAGCTGGTCCGTAACTTGCTGCACAGCGTTAGTGTTTGCGGCAGGGCAAGAGAGCAAGGGGTATTCTTGGAAGTGAGTGGAGAAGAAGAAAAGTGAGGACTGTTGCCAAAATAGCCCCAATTTGTCAGTTCAGTGAAACTGTGAATTCACACCTTCACTGCAAATGCTTCTTGCAGAGCCAACAAAAAGGCTGAAACGACAGTTTAAATCCAAAATCTGTATCTGTAGCTCTCTCGTTCTCTTCAAAACAAGTTTTCTATTTCACCTAGCATGACGCATTGAGAATGAAAGGTGACTTGTGTGTAGAAGAGCCTACCTACTCTGAATTGCTGCAGACAGCTTGACTATCACAGGCTCCAGTGGTTCAATTTTCTCCCTCCTTCAAAGAAAAAGGTGCTAAATCTTGTAAAATGCAGCAGTTACAGACTACCTGATACTGCTTTTTTTCCCTCTCTCTCCTGGATCTACTCTTTCATTTGAACCTTTGATTAAATGTTTCTCCAAGGCTGCTACACTAAGACATATATGTGAGAAAGCTTTGGTTTTCTTCTACTTGATGAATCACTACCCATTAGCAGTAGCTTCAGCTCTATCCCTAGATTCCCCCATAAGGATGCTTCAGTTTTCATTTCTGTATTTACTGTTCTTTAATTCTAGTATTTCCATAATCATCCTTGCAATCAGTGTCAGATATCCTTCCATGCACTGAAGTTTCTTCCTCCCCACTCATCCTCTCCCTTTTACACAATATAACTGAGGTTAAAAGTGTGAATTTGCAATTTCTTGTTTATATCCTCTTTCTCATTTCCCTTTGTTCTTATTTAGCATACTAGCATTAACAGAATCTCCAAAATTCCCACCTGCTCATCTGCTGTACCACTGTCTTTCAAAAAAGTCCATCTATACTCTGTGTGCTCCATTTGCACATTCATTACACAGGTCTGGCACCAGCATGTTCAATTTGCTAGTGTCCATCTTATATGTATAAACCACTGATGTTGTCCCAAACCATCTTTCTTCTCGGCTTGGTTTAAAAAAAAAAATCAGGTGTGAGGCTTCTTATATACATTCTCAGTCCTCTACACACCTGGTCCCAGTGTTCTCCTATGATTTGGAATCGCATTATTTTGGCTTTATCGGGCTGTTTATTTTATTAACTTTGGTTGTCTTGCTTCACCATTCAGATTAGTGTCAGCTCCACTGTCTCAGATTTTGCCATGGTTGACAATCATTGTTACCTGCAGCTCATCATCCACCACAATTTTTTAATGCCTCTGACTGTAGTTTCCCACCTGCTGCTCGCTCTTAGCTGCAGAGATTTGACCCTTGCCGCACACGTTGTTGTCGCCACACGTTTACTCCAACCAATAATCCCCTGGAGACTTGAATCATCTTCCACGTGCACTTCAGCTGTGGTATTTCCAACAGTGGTCAACAATATGAATTTAAAGTAAAAAAGAGCTCTGTACTGTTACCTCAGGACTGTACACTCTTTTTAAAGGTATTTTCAAGATATATTTCTGGTATAAATAATGTCAAATTATCAAAATTAACCAAATGTCAATATGAAAAATGTCTGAGAAATTTCAATATGACATCTGAACCATGGCCTGTAACTACAGTTTATAGGAGGAGCTCTGATAACTTAGTAAGCTAGTCTCTATACACCAAAATATTTAAAGTCTCTGAGGACTAACTGGATACCATACTGCACAAATTGCCTCAAAATTTGACACCAACTGCCAACTTTAGCTGTCATCTGAACATTTTACATTTCAATCCCTCATGAGTACCTTTAGCTAAGTCTGATAGAAGTCTATCATTGCTATCTTTCCCTGATTTTGAGTAGAGAATTTTGGCCTTCAGGGAAGCCCTCTCAAAAATACATTGTTTGTCCAGATAATACTAAACAGGAAAAATGCGTCCACAAAAAAAAAAGTAGACAAAGAAGACGGAGACAAACACTTGTTTAATGAACACAATGCTGGTGTTAAAACATTACTGGGTTATTACTACTTATTTCTCTTCAGGTATACATTTATTGAAACTCCAGTATAACATGAAATATTGCGTAAATGAGACCAAGCTCATACATACGAAACTATTCTCTTAAGAAGCTAACAGACAAAACAGCAAACAAAGTACAAATTGAGAGAGGGGTATCTACTCTGCCTCTCTATATTTTGATCATTATCTATTTATGGTTAAAGAAAAGTGTTAACTAAAAAGGCAGTACCAAAGCCAAGATACTTGAGGTGACTTTTATGGGGGAGAGGGGGAGTTATCAGCGAGGATGGAAAGAAAAACTATTTTGGCAAAATACACAATTTCCCCAAACCTATTACATGTCTTCTCCATGTAATAAATCCCAAACCTTTGTAACCACAGCTAAATTAGGAAAAGGCTTTAAGTATTTGAAAAAAAAAATGACAATTAACAATCCAACAACATAACTTTACACTAGTTTTACTGGCAAGCATAAGGATCAAAAACAAAGAACATCTAAAACCTAGTATCAGCAAAAGTATTAAAACTCAACTAGTTATCAGTAAGTCTGCTTAGATTAAATTGCCTTTTCACAGCATCATGTCTAAGATTCCTGCACTACAGTAATAATGGCTTTTCTTAAGCAGACTTAATAGGCCAATTGAAATTATTCCCTCATCCCAGAAGATGAGTGGGATAGTCTGAAGTTTTCAAGTGTTTTCCAAACCTGAGTCAGAGTCCAAACTTCCATGGAAGTCTAGGTATATGAAGCCAGTTTGGTACATGACCTCCCAAAGCCGTATTCTTTGCTGAATCACCAAGATTTTACTGAACCACCCAAAGCTTTATTAGGTTCTCTATCAGAAGGCACTTTTTATGCAGAAATAAATTTTCTCATACTCCAAGCTTTAAGGCATATCAATTAAATATTGTTGTACCTAGTAACACTTTAGTATGTTTAAGAATTTGCAGCCAAGTTTTGTCACCCTGTTTTCGTATGAGACAGAAAAAATACATTCCGGTCTTCAGCAGTTTTCATTCAGAAATTTCTAAGAGGTCCCTACACACGTTAATCAAAATGAAGACTTCACAATACTTGTCTGTAAAACTTCTGGAACCTGCCATTCCAAAATATCAAATGTGTCTTCATATTCAGTTCTCTTATGGTAGGTAGATCATCTTGAATTACAGGACTTGCATCTAGCCCTCTAATATTTCAAGCTTTTTACTGCCTTCCAGGCTGTCTGTGTTTAAAGTTTTGAATAGGTGGTGAATTTTGCATTTTCTTTTTTTTTTTTTGTATTTGCATCCACAAGTGTAGTTCTTGTTTTGGTATTATCAACGTACTGTTCCAGGACGTTCACATCAAAGGCCAAATATTTTATTCATGGCACTAATCGCAGGTTAGCCCCAGTCCAATTTCACCTTTATTTCTTTCAAAAAATGAAATAAAACAAAAACTCATAACGTGAACTCTTTGCTGATTGTGCTTCACAAGGTAGTTAAAATTCCAGAGATTTAGAAACAGAAGCCATCATATTTGACTTTTAGTTTTATTAGAAATCCATCTGGTCTTGCTTTTCCCTTTGGTGTTCTTTCCAGTGGGAAATACTGAAAAACCAAAGCCTCTGTAGTTCAAACTGTGAGAAGAGGCAAAAAAGGAGGCAAAAACAGGAACAAGGGGGAAAAAATACCACTCTGCTAACCTTATCTGTCGTCAGTCAACTAATAGCATTATCCAGTTGTAATAATGTTCTCAACATTATGAATGCACTTCAAATAATTTTGATGGGGAAAAAATGGTATTAATTTAGGAAAAAAAATCAGAATTGTAATACAACAAATACATAGTAGTTTCTTGTTTTGCTGTAAATCAAGACTTCCTTGCCAAATAAATTAATAAATCAGATGGTAGAAATGCTGCTCTAAGTTCTAGGAAAACTCAAATGAAGAAATTAATACATTTGCTTATAGTGTAGCAAATGCTGTGCTGAAGTAAGCGATATTTGCTGCACAGTCCTTGAGATATCCTCACATGTGCATTTTTGTCTTTTTTAACTTTGGAGCTCTTGTCAAAAATTCTGAGTTACTTGCCTTGTAGTACCAGTCCTGAAATTTTTTACAGCACTCTTCACTGCAGAAATCTCTCACTACACCATCAAGTTCCTTAGTTGCTCCCTTTTTGCACAGCTGTGAGCAGTAATTACAAGTAACACATCTCAGTCCTAACCGTCTTGCAAAGTCTTGTTTATATAGCAGCTTGCAGCCTGGAAACAGATTTTAAACATTAGGAACAAAGTAATTTTTACAGAGAGATATCACAGTTAAGAATTAAATACTGAAAATTCAATGAACAAACAACAGCTAACAACTGGGGACAAATTCAGGTTGCATTATACACTGTATTTCAAGACATTTTTACCCGAATACCTTTCCTGGACAACTCAAGGGTTGCATGTGGTGTTTATATCTCTCTCAAAACACTATGCTCGGATCTCGGCTTATCAAGTACTTCATTAAATCATTTAAAAAATTACATGATTTGTTTTCCTACAAAAGCATTGCCTTAGAATTACATTACTCAGTTGGATATCCTCAGAATGCTACGAACAGTGAAAAGCAGGAGGTGTAAACTAGGCAACACTATCCACCAAAACAGTCCCAAGCAAGGAACAATTTGCTGCTATTGCAACTTTCACAACAAACCACTTATACAACTCATTTAAGAGCACCAATAAAGACAAGATAATCCAAGAACTAAAAAGCTGCTCACAAATCGTAACTAAAATGAGTAATGATCAATCCTGAGCATGATTATGCAATGACAGGGCTTTACATATGAATGTGCATGCAACCTGTGTACATAGATACTTCATTTTTTAGTGTTGTTAGTTTATCTTTTCGCATTAGCTATGCAGTCATAATTTCAAGGTTCTCACAATGACAGATGTACTCTATAATCTGGTCCTCCCTCAAGTAGATTAGAAAGGACATTCTAATGCATTAATGGGTAAATACTGTACTTATTACATAGGGTATTTTGAGATTGTAATATATTTAAATTACCTCAAATCTGCTGCCTATTCATTAGCTGATGTCTAAATGATATAACATACATCACTATAATTACTCTCGTTTTATAGAAAAGAAAATAACAGTACAAGAAAATGAAGTAACTGCCTAGATTAACCGTTGGAGGGATTGGATAATACTTAGACAGGCCTCTAATCCAACACACTGCAGCTGTTTTCCAAGCATATTTCAATAAATCAATGGTAGTATCAAGAGCAGAACCCAAATCTGAAGTGCCTGCTCTGCTGAGGCAAACAGGTACATGCTCCAAGCTATGAGACTCAACAGGTAACATCCTCTGCACTTTCTCTGGCATAGAGAGTATAGAAATACCATATGATAAGGTATTCAATAACCTCCATTCCAGCCTCAGGCTGTTGTAAAACCGAGACACTAATTATAAAATCACTAACAGCACAACACAAATAGAAGCTGCAGCAGGCAAAATCTTCCAATAGCAGAAAGTTATTGAGGATTTTTGACTTTAAGGCTACACACTTTGCTAATGGATTAAATTTGTTAGAAGTGTCAAGACACGATGTACACAGGATATAGTGTAAATAAGATGCTGGGGGTATCGACAGCCTTTTAAACTTTTTCTTTAAGTTATAAATCCTCTTCTCTGTTTCTTTGGCATCAGAATAAAGAAATTAATGATGCACCAAACAGGCGGTGCTGAAGTCAAGCAATCATCTTTACAGGGCAGCTCCTTGGGATGTTAAGTGTGCTGGTATAAAGAAAATAATAATCCTGAAGATGCCAGCATGCAAAGTGACTGCTACTTAGAAGTATGGGTTTAGACACTGAAGATTTCTTACCAATATTTTTTCTGCTAGTCACACCTCTCGTTATTGTATGGGGCAGACTCTTTCCACCTCTTCACCCCTCCAGAAATGGCTCAGCACCACAATGTATCCTCCTCTTCGGCTTTGCCTCAGAAGAGACACTCAGTGCGGTACCAAACTTCTAAGACCACAGATTAGAAGAACCCTACTGCTGATCCCATGAGCCATGCTCAGCTCTTTACAAAACAAGTGCACCGTAGCTAAATTTCCTCAGCTATTACACTAGGGACTCGTGGAAAAAAAATGAACAGTGAAAATTAAGTAGGGAGAGACAAAAATAGATTAAAATACAGAATTCTCCCCATGAGTAAATGCCTGAAAAGCATGTTATTTTAGGCCACTGACTGAAGGACTCACTGCTGAAAGAGGCCTCTATAGAGGATAGAAAACCTATCCTTACAAAAGTTCAGATGTTGATATAAGACTGATATATCCTTGAAGAGTTTAATAGTGAAAGAAAAGCCTATATTTCCTGCAATATCATGAGCAAAATCACGCAAATATATTTGCCTGATGCTTGTTATATCTTTGTAATGCATAACATAATCCACCTAGACGAAGGAACATTTACCTGCTTTGAGATCCTATCACTTCAGATAGGAAAAAACAAAATGCCTATCTTCTTATTAAGTGCTTGGTACTCCAGGTATTACGTTATTCCTTTCTATCACAGTTATATGATTTTTACTGGAATGGAAAGACTTTCTTTGAAGTACGGGAAAAGGTACTGACCTTTGGCAAAAAAGATTCTGAGCTCATTCAAGAAACCTGGTCTTTGCAGGATATAATGCAAATCCTGAATCGACGGAGCAGCCACATCACTGCTGGCTTCATGGATGTGGCGGTGACCAAAGAGTGGCCTTTCCCTGGCAGAACATTGTTGCAGAGTGACACAGAGAGCATCGGTTCCTGGTCTTTTTAATATCAGCACTAGATCCTTGAAGGTTTGGCCAGCCTAGCTGCCCCAAGACTAGAGGTCTTGGGGTCATGAGAATAAACAGTTGATGCCCAACAGCTAACGACCCACCATCTTGAACCAAAAGCTGCATCTAGAATCCTAGGCTACTCAGGATTTCTGCTATGGTAGCACCAGGTACACAAGCTACAAACTGAGCAGATAGAAGTTTTAGCACTAATATGACTCAAAGACAGACAAGCTGCTAGCAATCTGCAAGAAAAAAAAATAGTGCAGGTCATTTGGTCAACCTACACAGGTGGTAAGTTATACTCCTTAGCAAGATTCTTTTAGGAGAGGACCACCCCATGAATCCACTGTCTCAGTAAAGGTAGGGGAGAATTTTCAAAGCTTCTCCACCCTGAAGTTTGAACCAGACACAAAGACCCGACTGTGTATCTGCTAAATATAGGCTATAAACGAATATAGGCTAGGCTAAAAAAAAAATCTGTCTTCCAAACAAAGCTAACCCCAACCTCTGGTGTTGCCCATATGTTGGAGAGAGAAGGAGCACTCACAGGTTGCTGACAGCATGACAGACAAGCAGCTCCTCAAATGGTCACCACAGGGACCTTGCAGGGGCAGAGGGGCTTCTCAGCAGCCCCTGGAGCAGCCAGCTGGAGCCCTATGGAGTTACCCGAGGCAGGACCTGTGCTCCACCTCACCGTCTACACAATGGGGTTCGCAAAGCTGCTAAGAAGCTGATCCTCTCTCACCTGCATGCCTCACTGAAGGCCAGTTCATTTGCACATCCAGAAACTGTGAAAAGGAATGCTGATCTAGAAACATCTTCTGGATCATCAGTTTCTTCAGTATCTTTGTTAAAAAAATACTTTGAAAAAAACAAAATTACTCCATCCTGTAAGTGATTAGGTTTTTGCCACTGAAAGGCCATACTTGATTACTTTTTTTCTTTTTATGTGCCATACAAGTCCTGCCTTTCTCTCATTACTTTGTCTCTGGCTTCAAAATGAACATCACTATCCTTAACAACACAAGCGCGTTCAACTTTGGCTCCTACTTTGACTATTACTAAAATATATCCCCATGTCTATTGTAACACAAAAGCTGTGTATCCCACTTCCTTCTTTGTCTTTGCCCAAAGAATCTTCCATTACTTATTACCCCAAATCAGTTCAACTTGTATACATCTTCAATTTAGCCTGGTGCTTTCTAAGCTTTTAGACACTACCTCCTTCCTTTGTCCTCCCTTCTCTGAGCCAGTTTCTCAGTTTCTGCTCATTCTTCCATCTTTTCAAGGTGATTATTCTTTCATGCTGATAAGAAACATCTTCAAACACTTTCTTTTCTTGTGCTGATAACCTCAACACCTTAAATTGTCATCATGTATCATCTTAAATAGCCAATACTATATTTGGATAAAGAACTATCTCAAATCTCTTCAAACCCATACTGAACACTGGAACCTAAACTGAAAAAAAAACCCACACAAACAACAAAAAAAAACCCCAAAACACACTAATCTAGTGAGGACTAATCTAATGAGAGTGTTGTAATGCAACAATGCGTGGGGTTTCACTTTATATTCTTTAGCAAATGAAATAAAAAGCTCAGATTTTGCACAGTGTGGATTCAAATTAAAATGCAAATTATATCGCTTTAACAATATCAATGTTCTCCCGCTACAGAAGAATAGAAGATTTGCATATAGCCTCCTCCTCAATATATCTCTAGCAGATATGCCAGAACGAACAAAAGCCAAGGTAGTATGTTAACATTTTCAAGTAGTGCTAAAAGACATGCATCCAACAAGCACTAACTAGAAACAGCATCTGCACTATCAGACTCTTCCACTTCAGAAGTACCACAAAAGACACCTCTTCGGTTCTTCTGTGAGGGCTGCGTAGATCTGTGCTTCCTTTGGCACAGCTGAACACCTTTACGTGGTGCTTCTACAGAGTCACGGTCTACTAAATATTTCATAAGGGACTTCCTTGAATCACAGAATCCCAGAATGGTTGAGGTTGGAAGGGACCTCTAGAAATCATCTAGTCCAACCCTCCTGCTCCAGCAGGGACACCTAGGGCATGTGGCACAGGGTGGCATCCAGGCGGGTTTGGAAGATCTCCAGAGGAGACTCCACAACCTCTCTGGGCAGCCTGTTCCAGGGCCCTGGCACACTTACAGGAAAGAAGTTCTTCCTCACATGGAGGTGGAACTTCCTGTGTTTCAACTTACACCCGTTACCTCTTGTCCTGTCACTGGCCACCACCGAGAAGAGCCTGGCCCCTTCCTCCCTACAATAACCCCTCAGGTACTTGAATGCTTTGATCAAATCACCTCTCGGTCTTGTCTTCTCTTTCAAACAGACTAAACTAAAACTAATTAAAGGTACTTGTACATGTTGATCAGATCTCCTCTCAAACTTCTTTTGACTTGAATATGCTCTCCTCTACAAAGTTAAGTCATTTTTTTCTCATCAGGGTACTGTCTGTGAACTTGTTTACAGCCAGTTTTCTTGGATTAGTCATCTGCTCGAAGATATAACAATATCTTTGCTAGTAGGTTCTAGACTACTTAGTAAAACGACACAGCCCAAAGAACTGTCCTGCATTCAAGGAAAGTTCTTTAACAAAAGCTGCTATAGATCAACATGATGACAAGACCAATCCATTATTTTTTTCCTGCAGGTGTCAAAGCATATAACATTCTCTCTGAATAATTCAAGAGCCTCAAAATCTCTGGCTTCTACTTTTCTAATAATTTGATCCATGGGAAAGAAATACTTTCCAGTTGGATCATTCATTATATCCTTCAGTAACAGTAACACTGCTGGCTGTGAGACGGCGTTTTGGGGATCATATATTTTACACCATTTAAGACATACTTTGGTTCTTGTTTTCCTTTGCTAGAGTTTTCCAATGCATCACTGAACAAACCTTCAAAAGAGAACCCTGGGGTAGTTGGTATTTCAGGCCAGAGTTTAGCAGAGGGATTCATTACATATTGCCAAAGGAAGTGGTCAGAAGCAAATCCAAACTTTTTAACATGGATGGCTGAAGACTCCAGAGGAAGCCCAAGCTCTTTTAACAGGATAAGCCACTGTCAGAGGTGCAGGAAATCAGAAAACAGTGATATACAACCGACATATTTTAAAGAACACCTTTTTCTGCAACTATAACTTGAGAACATTGTAAGAAACTCTGTTGCAAAGCAGGGAAAAGAGCAGCCCAGCAGCACAGGACTAGGGCACCAGCTTTTCCTCAGTGTAAGCTCTCCATCTGCTGGAGAGAGCCAGCAACTCAAGCTTCCAGCAGCCTTTCCTGTCACAGACCATTTTCAAAACCAGATTCTTAATGTAACCAGAAGACTGGGTTTTAGGGAATAGCTATTTTATTTGTTTATATATATTGAACAATGCTTTTATGTAAATCTAAAAATTAATCAGCTCTAAACACTTAACAGTATACTTTAATGAACAGTCCACTGTGCATAAGACTGGAAAAAAATGCCTAAAATCTATACTACTTCAACTGTACTACATTAGATTGAGTGTGCCTTGATCTGAGAAGTCACTTCATTTTCTAAATCTCTTTTCCAGTTTATACAATAACCAATGTTTTTGTTGCCAAAGCAGGTTGTGTTCCCACTAGGGTTACTTCCAGAATCTTGCACTTGTAAGACACCCAAGTCCCCAAAGATGTTAGTGTCCTGTCAAGATGACAGCACTCTTGCTGTTTTCACTCTTGACCTTTATCTATTTTACTGTTTGAAAGAGACTTCCAAGCGTCAGATAATTGAGTTATGCCATTGAGTTATGGTTTAATGACATTCTCCTTCTACAAGGCAGAAAGCGGCCAGACATGAACCAATGTAACTGCAATTCGAATCATAAGACTATTACAAAGTCTGTGTTATTTAAATATTAGTGCTTAGTTCTATTGAAAAGATGAAACACAGGACAGACAAGTATATGATTAAAAAAAGTTACAAAAATACTCACTGTAAAACAGTTCTGTTGCTGGATTGCCTATAATTGATTTATTTTCCAAGATCCTCAAAGAAGATAAAACATTAAAAAAAGAAACAGAAAAATAAAGGGAACATCCCCCGTCCCCCTCAAAAAAACACACTCAAAATCTTGAGGACACCTTCAGGAAGAAAGCTTTCCCAGTCTATGTACTTGTCACTATTGTAACTACACGGCTGTAAGAATTCACAAGTGGCTTTGATCTTCTTGCCTTGGCTTTTGCAATTATTTTATTGCCAACGTGTTACTTCATTTAGACAGTGGTTCTTTAGAATAATTCTCTATTGGCAAAACACTAGGACAGTTTAGTTTCCAAAGCCTCAGACATTAAACTCCTGTAACTATTTAGTTCAGGTGTCTCATCCCCCATGTAGCATTTGAGTTTGGACAAAAATAGGGAGGGGAGAGAGTCTCCATGAAGTCATTAACAAGCATCTTTAGCGTGACTGACAGGGCAGTTTGAGTCAGGTCCTATCGCAGGGCAAGTTTCAGCAGGCCACAGCATCCATTTTCAAATATTTCCTTGAGGAAGACATTCAGACGTGGAATAAGGTTTGCAAAACTGATGAATCTGGAGATTTTAATGTGGGTGCAAAGATTTATATAAGCGATTAAGTGAAAAACCCTCAAGTCTGAAGAACATGAGCAGAGGAATGGCATCATCTTCAGCATTCTGGCTAAGTAGGCATGAGCAGCCAAGGTGTTTGTAGCTGGTCTTACACATGCTTCCCACTACTTGATTTTGAAACAAACAAGCACTTTTGCAGAAATTTAAACATCTATTTAATTTCTGTCTGCTTTTATTTGGTAGTCTTCTTTTAAATATCTACACACAGCAGAAATTGATCTGTGTTCTCTCTTGAGAGTTCGACTGCTTCCAGAAAGCAGTTGTGACTGCCCCAGGTATTCCTTCTTAAACCTAATGTACAGCATCGTCTTCTGGACGAGTAACCGCATGTTCAACAAAACAGCCTATTTTGGTGCAGATTCTCCAAGGACACTTTTCCAAAATCAAAAAAAGTTCAGTCTCAATACCCAACGAGTTTATCTGGTGCATCAACTGCTTTTTTTAAACTTTACTAACAGTTGAGTAGGTATTTCTGGAAAACAGCTATGACAGTAAGGAAAAAACAGGGGCATTTCAGTGCTTGGAGAAAAGAGGAAAAAAAATCGATCACCTCTGAGAATGGAACATTTATCTACTGAGCCCCTCTGGGTCCTCCTAAAGACCTGGGTCTCTCCTCCCCTCATCAGACTGAAATGCTGCTGAGAGGAGCCAGTCAGTCTCCTGGATTCCAGTATTTCTGCAGCAATGCATAAGAAACGTTGGTTTCCCTTGAAAAAACATGGCATAGCTCCTTTCTACAAAGCTTCAGTCCAAGCAGCAGTTTACTTCCCATTAGGCAACACAGATTGCTTTCCTTACATCACAAACTAGACCTAAGCTGTGACTAGCAATTGTCTGCAATAAAGCACTATTTGCTCGAGTTGCATCCTATTTATGGTGTTTTTCATTCTCTGTTATTGAGTGGTTCAGATGGCACCAGGAAGCTGATACTCATCATCAAACATTGTTTTAACATTAACATTTCACGTACTCCTCCTGGTAAAGATCATCTCTAAAGCTGTCGAACCAACACATGTAAAGTTGGGACTCACACTAAGACTTCAGGAGATGGATTTCCCCTGTTTAGCAGGGGAAAAGCTCCATTTCTTCCTATCTTTTTTCCCAACAGGAAATACAAATGCCAAGGGATCTGTAGAAAAATTCATTCTAACACTCTTCATATGGAAATATATCTACAGAAGTAGTACTGCTAGGTTGCATTATGAATCTTCCTGACTTCATTTTGACCGCTGCCAGGCTTTGAAAGAGATCTTCAGCTTCTTAAAACAAGGGAGTTGAAAGTGCTCACAACAACATCTGAGTATCCTGCAATCACCACATTGAAGGAAGTTGCTCCTGTCTCTCAATGTATTCTGTGGAATTGTTTATTGAGCATTGCAATGAGTTTTGTCCTTTTTTCCTCCCTATCACTTTGCAGGCCATAACACAAGAAGAAAATAATGATGGCAGAGAAACCTTAGCCACCACATTGCATTCATCAAAAGTCAAATATTCCCAAGAGTTACAAGGAATGGAGAGAGTGGGGGAGGAGAGAACCTGCCTCCTGTCACACACAGCCACCTCCCCATATTAACAGGATTTTTCTACGACTAAAACTGGCAGGTTTGCTGTTTATTCTACTTGAAAGCAAGGAAACTTCAGCAAGGTTTATCAAGTGATAGTGAAAACGCTATTATTAAAATTACTCTAAAAAATATTCACTATATTCCCCAAATGATAGGTCATCCAAACCTATAGGTAAATACCTAAGATCAGGACTAAATACCAGTGTCATAGAACTGCTCCCCAAAAGCAGGAAGTGTAGCTTCTTACTAAGATTATTTTGTCATTTTTATTTGTTTTAATACTCAATTCTTTGCACACTTTAATGCAACTTTAAGAGTCCTATGTTGATACACTTCCTTTTTAACTTGTTTTATGTTGAAAATCAAAATCACTAGTCAGAGAAATTACAATCACAGTAATCAACAGGTATCTACAGACTGCAAGCTACTGCTCAAATGCTAATATAATTGGCATATCCAATTTTAAAAAGTCTAATCAAACAGAAAGATTGCTATTCCCTCATTTCAGTTAGTGCAGATATAGATTCTGCTGCATAAATTAAAAAAGGCAGATTTATAAAAATATTTTTTTGTGTATGCATATCAACACATACAGACTTAAGAGTGTTGCTCGGTCTTCCTGTACCTGCAGTAAGCAGCAAAACACTCAGAAGACTATAAGAGAGGCTCCCCCCTCCGCCAAAAAACCTCTCAAAACCCCCAAATATTCCACGTACATTCACTAAAAGAACTCGTGCTTCACACCCTCAGGTGCATCAGAACGGGTCTGTAACTTACATCTGAAGATGACATACTAACACAGTAAGTCAGCTGCAGGTAAACCAAAAAGATCAATACCACATACACAGGAAAGAGTAAAACTAAACACACCACATACTTACCTTCACTACAAAATGGTCTTTTGATGCCAGAGAAATTCACCGTTTCATGTAGCGTTTTCTCCTCTTGGCAATATTCACAGTAGGTAACTATGCAGTGCAGTTTCTTATAGTCATCAGAACAAGCTCTGCTGCAGAACTGATACACTTTGTTCTAAATGCAAAATTGCAAAGCATCACAAAGAGGGTTAAACAGATGACAGTACAGCAAGTTGAAATAAGAGTTTGCTTTTAATGCACAACTTTAACATGCAACATAAACAGAAATGCAGGAACACAGTAAGGATATGGCTTAATGCTAAAATTAGTAGCTCTTGCTCAAGCTGACAGCGAGTGCTACAAATAGTGATCATCGTTTTATATGAAAATTCTAAACAGATAATATGTCAATCAATCTTAGCTCATCATCTTCAGGTATTTACTTTCACTTTATAAAGTATAATAATGGTCTAATATTTGTTACTCTAGATAACTAGAAATAAAACCAGACTTTAAACTTACAGCTGAGATAAAATATTTTTCCTTCAATTCTATGAGCGCCTTTTTATTTTGTTATTTATGAATAAAGACTTCCACTTTTATCCAAACTGAAGTTGAATAATGTTCTACAGAACCATATAGATTTTATTAACTAAATTCAAAATGTTAATACCTTCTAAAAAGAGCTGTGTAGAAAAAAAAATGCAATTACAGGCTTAAACTTTTGTAAACACTTCACCCTTTCTCCTCCTCTATAAAAACTGCTAAAAATAAAACCAAACCCCCTTACCTCCCATTCCAGTACTTCTGGCTTTGAACAAAAAGAACTTTTGCAATAACTGCATTTCAACTGAATATCACTAGGAGAGACAAACTGACCATTTGTTGAAGACTGCACACTAAGAGTCTGAAAAACATGAATATATATACATATACACACATCACTAAAAAAGAAAGTTACTTCAAAAATGTGTTTTTCAATTAAACCTATACTGAGAATTTGGAAGCTTTTAAGTATAGGAGCATCTTGCAGCAAAAGCCAAACAGATTAGTCTTTTCTCATGATTCCTTCTCCTCCTCATTTTAATTTTTACAATGTCAGTTCTTTACCTTTGCTTTCACTTTAATTATTTTAGGTCTTATCTCTTTTACCTTACCTTTCTAATGTCCATTTTTTTGAGAGTATAATGTTTAAGGGCCCCAAACAGTTCCCCCTACATTGAACAGCTGTTCATTACAAGACACATGTTTTTAGATAAGTACAACTCGCAGCTTCCCTTATTTTGGTCACATGGAATCAGACAAAGACGTATAAACATTTTCGAATCCAAATTCCACCACAGCAGATCATTATCTTACCTAAGCCTGAGAGGGGCTTTGCATCTTGTCTTAAAGATCAAATAGACATTACTTAAAAAAAAATCCCAAAGTAAAAGGAAATGTGAGAATTTCTGCCTGTGGTCACCTGTAGATTAAGAGGACGCTACCCAACGTGCCTAACTGTTCTCAAGCACCAAGGCAAGAAGATGCAGCTGCTCAGCTAGCCAGGGCCTAAGCCAAACTTAAGGGTCTTCAGACTTAGGACAGTATTATAGACTTCATATGTATATATGAGGATTTTATTCTGTAACCAGCTAATTCACTTCATATTGCACTTCCGCAGCATTTAATAGCAAGATAACTCAACTTTATACTGTCTGCGGCCTTCCAGTCAGTCTTATGTATTGTATACTTCCAGGACAATCTTTGCACAGCCCTGGGTCTGTCAACAACTATTAGCTTACTACCACCACTGTGCTCAAGACAAGGTTTCAATCAACAGTGATCAAAGATACTTGAATAACCCATAAGACACATTTCTTGCATCCATTGTCTCAACAAGCTTTCCTACACCACTGGCAACAAGTTTTTAAAGAAGTCATGTTATCTTCAAATGTTATGTTTAAAGAAGTCATGTTATCTTCAAATAAATTAATTCCTGTATCTCCATCTCACATCAGTGAAAAAGCCAAATATTTCTGTTACAGGATATTGTGCTTCAGACTTGCACGTTACTAAGACTTCATCTACATGGTCAGTCTGCAGTAAGGCTGATGGCGGATGCCAGCTCCCACACGAGCAGAGCAATATTGCTGAGTGCTAGAGGTGAGAGCAATATCATGTTATGCAGGTGCAATAATTCTGTAGCAAAGGTTTGCACCTGATTTCATGCACATTTCCTCATCATACACAGGGCCTGAGAACAAAATGCAGTAAATAATAGAAAAGATGCCACTTTTACCCCAGTGAGTCACTGTCCCATAACAACTTTAACCAAGTCTGATGTCCACAGAGAGTACTGCCGTATTACCCCACTATATTGAATAAATCTCCGTGCAGTAAAAAGAGGTTTACTAGATTATGGCTGCTCTAACCAAGCAGCCGAGCAATTGTACTAACATGAGAGCCACAAAGGCATTTTGAGATCTAGCTCTAGTTTGTGCTATTTTTTACACTTGCAGGTTTCTAAACAAGGGAAACATTGTTCTCAACATGTGCTGCCATATGGGTTATGTAAGTGCAACGGAGGTCCCAGAAGAAGTTGTGTGTGGTTGAAAACAAACAAGCAAGCAAAAAAATCAAGTGCCAGCAAGAAGCCAGGATACTTCTCCCACTTCAGGAGCAAAGGAGATGCTGAAGAACCAGCAGACCTGGCACCCTGTACAAAGGCATCCAGCTACAGAGGCAAAAAGAGGATGAAAGTATCAAGTGCTCACCATGTTGAAGTGCTCACAGCGACTACTTTGAATGTCTCTAATTACCATGAAACTTGAGACCAAAATCCCCTATTTTGTGGCCTACAAATGAAAAGGAAAAAATACTGCCCTTTATTTTTCCCACCTGCTTGTTAAAGTAAAAATTCAGGCCCAATCCACCCTAGCAGATCAGTTATTGAAAAACAGCAAAAGATACACATGAGAAGAACACAGCTTTTACCTGTTTAAAATCTGCTTTAAGCAATATTCATGTCTAACTGTATAAAACATCTATTTAAAGAAACAGAAACAAATGAAAGCTCTATTATGCACCTTCCCATAGAGATCACTACAGTAATTTGCATTACTGAAATAAACAAAAAAATAGGTTGAAAAAAATCAATACTTAATCAAAACATGATTTTTTGTATCTCCAGATAATATTATCCTGCCTACAATTAAGGATTGTTTGTCCACATTTTAGTGAGTCAATGCATATATTATTTTTCCATCTTTCTTTTCCATCCAAATTATAAGCTGCTTGGAATAGAGAACATCTTTATGAATTATTTGGAAGCATTATTACTCACAAATAATAATGCAGCAAAAAGACCATAAATTCTTTAAAATCATTCACCCTCAAAGGCAAGATTTTATTGATGTTGTGCTTTATAAAAGCTATCTTTAAAATGACGTATTTATGTTCTTTCTGAAATCCAAATCCAAAAATTGTGAAATTTCCCTTTGACTTTTCTTGAGCCTGCCCTGAACAGGAGGCGCAGAGGAAGTGCCAAGCACTGCTAATGCTAACACT